>APFE031012618.1:33611-70699 GCA_000404065.3 Pinus taeda | reverse complement strand
GGCTCGAAGGCCTATTTATTATTTGAGACACAATGAAAAACCCTTCACATTCCAAAACCTAACCCTAGGAGATGAAACGCCAAACTGTGGGCCCCGTTTGGGGTTAAGTTGGTACATCAACTTCCCGGGGTCGTAACTTTAGCATATGATCTCCGTTTGACGCGTACAATAGCTCATTAGAAAGATCTATTCGAGCACTATCATTGTTGGAACGGGCAACATTGCATGGACCCATGTTGCCCCGGATTCCCCAAAAACGTCGTTTAGGGCCTCAAAACGGCTCCGGAAGTTCAGGACCCGAAAAACTACTAAAATTAGTAAGTTGTGCTATAATTAAGGAAACTGAAAATGCTGAGAAAGACACTGGTGGGGGTCTAGGTCGACTTGGCAGGTGGCAACCAATATCCACCTGGATCACTCATGCATCTTCTCCCTATGGCATTCCTAGCCAACCTCGCACAACTGCCACTTCCTATCAGAAATGCCAATTAGAAACTCTGCACTAGCAAAGCCACCAACTTAGATGACCTTCAATCTGAATTTATCAAGTATGGCATGAAGCCATGGTGCACCCCATTGTTACTCTCAATTATGTTGTTTTCTCTGACTTTCCATATCCTGGTCCCAGCAAAGCATCCACCCTATCCATAAATCCAAGGAAATCTCTTACCCAAACAGCTACAAGGCCACCATCATTGGACACACTGTCCACCAAATTGTCTGCAACAGCAATTGATATTTGGCTCTTGAAACAAGGCTTTACGGGCATGGGGCACTGGTTTTAGCAAAGGCTATCAGGTTATAGACCACATATTCACCTTCCAAGCTATTATTGAGGAGACTGGACAGAGATCCTCCAAAGTCTACTGTTGTTTTGTCAATTTTTAAAAGGCCATTGACACAGTAACTATGCATCAGCCTCTTCAAGAGACTTTCTGTTAAAATTGGCAACTAGGGCCAAATTCCACCTTGATGGAGATAATGATTGCACTAGATTCCTCTTTTCGAGAGGACCAAAATTGATATAAAGATCATCTCATTTGGACAAGCAGAAGTATGATTTTGAATTTATGCTCACTCATATACAATTTGTTCAGGTCAGCCACATCGTCATGTAGGCTCATGAAGCCCAATAGACATGACTCTTCACCGTCATCGACTTGTATAAATACAAGTGCCCTCCCACCTCATTTGGCATCTTCATCTCTCACACATTCTCTCTCCTTCCCTCATTGATTCATACATCATTGGGCATTCTATCTCTCCCACTTGTGGCACAAGGAGGTCAAAACCATGACCTTCCAGGCATCATTTGACTTCGATTTTTTTGGGGTTAGTTCTGTCTCAGCAGACCGCATCTTTTGGCACAGAAATTGAGGCATTCTGAGCACTTTGACTGCAGACCAAAACTGCAGGTTGACCGCAGATTTCAGACAGCAGGTTGACCAAGTTTGACCATTGACATTGTTTTGGGTTGACTTTGACCACCTGATCAAACTGAGTTTTGACTGGGGAAGACTAAGCTGTTTAGAGAACATTTAGAGTTGTATCCCATCCTTACTAACTCTTCATTGCAACACTTGTTGATCCAGTAGCTTGGTGCACTAATTCTTATTGTGCAAGCATTTCGTAATTTCAACGCACTGGTCTCTCTTAAAATCTCTTAATGATCTAATTGTTTGTGTCTATGCTAGTCTTACTTGCCATGTAATTTCGATCAAGTTATTGGGATATTCATTTGTTTCTCCTAAACTTTTTGATCCTCAGCAAGTTCTTCATCATTTTCCTTTGGGACTACCCCCCTTAATCATCTAATATTTTCCTCCATTCATTAGCCCATCAAGCGGCACAACATTTTTTGGCGTCGCTTCATTTCTTCATCTTTTCATCGCCTTATTTTTTTCATCTCACTAATCCTTTCATCCTCTCTATCTGCAAATTTAGCACCTGGAAATTTTGGTTGGTTTCTTGTTTGAGTGGCGACTCCACTTATTCATCCATTATTTCTCAGACAAGAAACCTTCCTTGGTATCCATCTTCCTCGCCCTAACTAACCTTTCAGTTTTTTCTTTTTGGATCTTAGAGCTAGATTCATGTTCAAGTGGTGACTCCACTTCTTTCATTTCTTACAAGATTTTTTGCTAGAAGCTCGCTTCTTGGGGATCTCTTGATTTTCTTGAGTAAGGATCTCTCTCTAGCATCCATTTGGTCCCTCCTTTTCCCTTTAAGCAAGTCATCATGGAAGATTTGTTTGCCTCGTGTCATTTTACTAACCTTCTTCATGATATGCCGAAAGACGCCATTCATAAATTGCCTTTGTTCTGGAGTGGTGATTCAACCACTACTAGAAAGCATCTCCGCAAGGTTACTCATGTAATAACCAGATATTGTCTTCCCTCACAATATAATCATGAAGATGTCACGATGTGTCTCTTTGTCTTTTCCTTAGAAGGTGATGCTATGGATTGGTTTCGTAATTGTCCTAAGGATTCTTTCACTTCTTTACAATACATCATCAATGCTTTTAAGGATAGATATATGAAACAAAGTGGTTCCTTGTGCCCCTAGTATTATGCAAAAGGATGAAAGTGATCTTGTAAAGAACCCAACTATCAACGAAAGATCTCAAGACAATTTTCCATATCCAAAGATGCCATATAATCATGAAGATCTCAAGACAATTCTCCATATCAAAATATGCAGGCGTTGTGAATGTTCTCATGATGAATCCAATTGTACCGTTGCAAGACAAATCCATGATAGTGGAAAAGCAGGAACAAGTTGTCAAATCAGTAATCAGTATCGATAATGAAAGGGAAAATGATAAGCATCTTATTAAAAAACTGAAGCAGTTGGCAAAAAACATTGAACTTAATCAAGAAAAGATTATAGTTGATTACGCCAAGGATATGAGAACTTTGTACACCCAACTAGAAAAGTGTGATGAGGAGATAGGAATCATGAAAATTAATCACTCCGATCACATAGCCACCGTAGTAGAAAAGTGTGCTCAGAAGATGGAGGCTATGATGACCGACATGCAGAATCATCATGAGAAAGAAATGAGTAATATTCAAGTAAATCATAACACAATGATGAAGGACATGGATGCTGCTCAGGTTTCTCTTCAAAAAAAATTGTCAGTCATGGAGGAAAAGCAAGTGCAATTAATACAAGATATGGAAACTAGTCAGATATGTCTTCAAGATAAATTATTGACCATGGAGGAAAGCCATGCCAAGGAAATCAATGCTATGAAGGTTGAACACTCTAACCAAATTGATGCCTTCAAAATCGAAAAGACCACTCTTCAGGATAAGCTGCAAATGATGAAAAACGCACAAGTTCTGAGACTTCAAGTTAGATCAAAGCACCAAGGGATTGTCACGACTCACAGATCTCCCAGTCCACCAAAGCATTTCCCATCTCATCGCAAGGAGGTTATTTTCCCCATTAAGGACAAGTAGACTTTGGTTAAGGAAGACCGAGCTTATATATCACCATTTATAAAGTATATTCAGAATAGGATTGGGCATACTTCAGAGTCTTCAGACCTTTCGTCCAAACATCTTCAAGATCCAAACAGGAAATCTATAGTGGTCTAATTTTTTACATCATGACCCACCCAGAAGAAGAGCAAAAAGCAAAAAATCAAAAGGAAGTGATTTGATGCATCTGATGGTCAAGAGCAACTCAACTTTCTGATAAGACAAAGTCCTACGATATGCAGGATCGGGCATGGCACATCCGAAAAACAACCCACAAATTTGCCAGAAAACAGGGAAATGCTCAGTGCACTATATTGAATACATTTGATGCCATGGGGCATCCTTTGTATTGTTTTTATAACCCTACACCTTGTCATTTCAGCATTTCATTTATGTTTTAGGATTAGATTTACTTTTCATGTTAATGAAATTATTGATGAGCTTTCATGTGTTTAATGTTATATGATGATATTTGGATGAACGTTACTTATGTAATTTTGTGTGTTGCTTGGATGCAGATTCTAGATTTTCACATTCCTCTGATGAAGCAACGTGTCCCTAGGTAGAGCCAGATGTTGACCACTCTGTGTCAATGACCCCATAGCAGTACACCCCTTTTTTCGCCAAAGGGATCTATCATGTTCGAGTGTTCCTCCTTTCAAATTTCGTCATCAACCGACAGTTTGTTAAAGATGTAAACCCATTCTGCATGGATATAATATAAATGATCTTAGTAAGACCATTAAGTATGTAACAACCTAGGTAAGCATAGTATTTTGATGACGATTTCTACCTTAGGAGGTTTTTTGTCTCACTAACTCATCTGTGTCTCTAGACACAAATGATCGACAGAGTTTTTCCCTCCAACCTCACCCCAAAGTTAGGGTGGATTTTGTTGTCAAGATATTAAGTAAGGCCTAGTCTTTTTTATCGAGTCTTTATAAAAGTAATTTGGGAATAATCCTAGCTAATTGGCTAGATTATTTTATTACACATTACTTGGTTTACTAGATCATATTTTGTGTCACAAAAATGGGTAAATGTTGAGGGTTTATAACGAACGGGTGTTCTCCCTTCGTGTATTCAATTGTAAAATCTTCATGTAAAAAATAGTTAGTGCATGGTCGCTCATAACTAGACACCATGGCTAAATATTAGAAGGGTTGGAAAAATTATTAATCCCCTCATCAGTCAATTAATTAAATTTTCTAGCAAAATTAAATTAAATCCTAACCCAGAAATTTAATTATTTTTGTGTCCTAGGTAAAATTAATTTCTCCAATGGTTAAATTCGTGAGTTTTAAAGAAGTTAATTTTTGGAGGTCCCCGACCAAGGGAATATTGAGGAAATTAAAAAATTCAATTAATTTTGAATTAATTAAAAATCAATTAAATGATAAATTCAATTTTTCCTCAAAAATTAAATAATTTTGACGGTGATGATCAAAGATTAATTAAATCTTTATGAACAGTTGAGATTAATTTGACAGGGATCAAGCCAACTAGCCGTTGGAGATTTTACCTATAAATTAGAGGTCAATGTCAGTCTGTCTTTTCATCCGATCCATGAATCGTGTACTAAGCTCTCTTACTTTGTGTATAAATAAGAGGCATTTTCCTCATTTGGACACAACTCAACACACATCTTTCTCTCTCCTCTCCTCATTGGTTCCTCCAACTAAGGAGCAGTTCTTCTTCCTTATGCGTTGACTTAGGTTGACCGAAAATTTTAGGCTGAAACTACAAGATTGCTTTTTGGGCCATCTGCAACAACATTAACAAGGGTCAAACCTCCACCTTTGACTATATTTCTCAAGCAAAAAGTATGATTTCTTTAGGCTGCATCTCCTAGCACAAAAATCGAGATATTTGCAGTTGTTTGACCTGCGTTGACTGCAAGCCCTTGAAACACAGAGTTGACTGTGCATTGACCATGTTTGACCAGATTCTACAACACTGTTTTGGGCTGATTTGCACTGTCTTTGGAGCCTGAGTTGACTGGGTTTGACTAAGCTAATTTGGAGGAGACTTTTTGTTGGTTTGACAAGCGTTGACTTTTTGGTTAGGGCATCCTGTTCACTGTTGTTTGACTGGATTGTTTTACAGTGACTAAGCAAGTAAATTTTGTATGATGTACTCTCTCTCTGTGCTAAACTTTTGAAGAATAATACGAAGATTTGATAAAAGAGTTTTCCCCACATTGGGGTTTTTCCCTGGCATCCACCAAATATTGTGTCCTCTTGCCTTGGCTTGTCTTCTGCTTATTATTTATGTTTTATCTACATTTAATATCATGTTAATGTAATTGCTAATCTGGAAATTGATATTGGGCTAATAAGAAAAATTGAAGTAAATTGCTCTAAAGCATAGAACATACCATTGTTATCTAACATTAACATGGTATTAGAGGTGAGGTGAAGACAAAGCCCAAGCAAGGGTGAGAAGAGCAATCTCTGAGATTTGTTGGCAAGGACAAGATTCAATGGCCTCCTCATCTTACTGCAAATCTGATGACAAACTTAATGATAAGTCTGATTATCATGCATGGGAGATGTCTCTTAATTTGACTTTGGAGGAGCATGATGCTATGGACTATGTGCAGGGAAAAATTGTTGAACCTCCTTCAAATGCATTGGTTGCCGCTAAGACAATACAAGAAAGATGAAGTCAAAGCTAAGAAGATCATCAGGGATTCTATTCATAAGAATTTAGTTGCTTACATCTCCAATTTGGGCACATCTAAGGAGATGTATGACAAGTTGGTTAGCATGTTTAAAACTAGCAATGCAAACCAAGTCCTCTTTCTCAAGAACAAGTTGAAGGACATAAAGCAGGGAAGAGGAGAAGATATCCAATCCTACTTCATGAGGATCACCGAAATCAATTCGAGAAGTTATTGCTGATATGGAGCTCACTCTCATTGCCCTTGGAGGTCTCCCTCATGAATGGGATGTGTTCAACACTACTATCCTCAACAATGACTGGATTCCAGGTTTTGATGAATTGTTGACTAAATGTACTCAGGAAGAAACAAGGATGATAGAGAGAGACATGCCTTAAAATAGGAATGATCTCACTGCATTCTCCGCTCATGCTAAAAAGAAGAACAATGCAGGGTCAAAGAAGCAATGTCAAGGAAGACTGAGATTCAAAGATGGAAGAAAGGGTAAATGCTTCATTTGTAACAGATTCGGCCACTATGTTATGGAATGTCCTAAAAAAAGGGATACACCTTGAGATGATGACAACAACAATTGCAACAATTTCAGGGCTAGCAACAATAAAACGAAAGGCAGGTTCAACAAAGGAAAAAGGAATGCTCCCACTACTGAACATGGAAATGGTCGACCTCCCAAAAGATCAAGAAACTCCAGATATGATGAATCTAATGTTGTAGATAACAAGCAAAAAGAATTTTATCTTATATATGTCCTCTCTATTGCTTCTCCTTCGGATACCTTGGGAAATTGGTTGATTGATAGTGGTGCCTCAAGGCACTTCAGTGGGTATAAAGAGGCTCTTGTAAATCTGATAGAAAAGGATACAAATTTGGAAATCAATCTTGGAGACAATGCCACCTATCTCGTGAAAGGAGTTAGGAATGTTACTCTTCAATTGAATCAAGGTAACACCATTCATCTACAAGAAGTATTATATGTACCTGATCTAAAGAAGAACCCGATATCTATCTCGGCGATGGAGGACAAAGGATTCAAGGTGGCATTCATTGATGGAAAGGTACGTGTTTGTAAAATATATTTCAAAGAAGCATTTGCTCTTGGATTCAGGGTTGACAGCCTATATCAAGTTGGAGAAAGTCCATTGGGAGCTATGTCTTACAACACATCTCTTCAATCCGAATTATGGCATCGAAGATTTGCTCATCTTCATTATAAAGCCCTACCTGATGCAAGGAGGATGGTGACAAGTATGCCCAAAATTAAAGTAGAACATGAAGGTGTTTGTCTAGGATGTGCCAAAGGAAAACATACAAGGGGACCATTCCCCTCGAATGATAGCAAGACTACCGACCTTTTTGCAATTGGTTCATTCTGATCCATCTGGTATGTTCCCTATGACATCTTGGGAGGATATTTGTATTATGCTATCTTTGTGGATGACTTCTCTCGCAAAACTTGGATTTATTTCTTGAAGAAGAAGGATGAAGTGTTCACATGGTTCCGCTCTTTCAAAGCCTTGGTCAAAAATCATACCGGGAAGAAGATCAAATTATTGAGGACCGATAATGGAACCAAATATGAATCAAATGAGTTCAATGACTATTGTAGAGAAGTTGGCATTAAGAAGGAGACTACTACCGCATATACTCATGAGCAAAATGGCATTGTTGAAAGGAAGAATTGTTCTATTATGGAAGCCACTCATGCCATGCTTCATGATCAAGGCCTTCTGAAGTTCCTATGGGGAGAAGTTGCCAACACTGTTGTGTATGTTCAAAATAGATGCTCTCATCAAGCATTGAACTCCAAAACTCCCAAAGAAGTTTTCACCAGTAAGAAACCTGATGTTTCTCATTTTATAATTTTTGGTAGCTCTGTGTATTTTCATGTGCCGAAAGAAAAGAGAAGCAAATTGGATGCATTTGGGAAGAAAGGAACATTTGTGGGCTACAGTGAAACTTCAAACGCATATAAAATCTATGTGCCTGGTCAAAGAGAAGTGGAAATAAGTCATGATGTCACCTTCGATGAAGATGTTGCCCTTGTGAAGATTAGGAACCTTCCTATTCCAAGGAAGGACAAAGAAGATACAGGAAAGCAGGGAGAGCCGCAGGATGAGCCGATGCCCGATGCTGAAGGACCGATGGATCCCATTGATCCACCTCCCCATGAGCCCTCCTCCTCAAAAAGGAGACCCTCATGGCTTAGGGACACTCTCAAAGATGCCGAGAGACACATTGCACCAAAGGGGACATTTCATGAAAGTAAGAAGTCGAATAGGTACCAAGGGTACTTAGCTACCATGAGCAACATTCTTCAAATTGAGCCTTGCACATTTGAAGAAGCTGTGAGCACCATTCTTCAAATTGAGCCTTGCACATTTGAAAAAGCTGTGAAGCACCAAGTTTGGAAGGATGTTATGAACGAAGAATATGAGTTGATTATGAAGAATGATGTTTGGGATGTGGTCCCTAGACCCAAGGACAAATTTGTTGTCACCTTGAAATGGCTCTACAAAATCAAGATGGAGTTGATGGAAGTGTTGAAAAGGTCAAGACTAGGTTTGTTGCTCGAGGCTTCTCTCAAAAAGAAGTTGTGGACTATGATGAGATATTTTCACTAGTTGCTCGATATACCACCATTTGTTCAATCATTGCTTTTGTTGCCTCTCAAGGATGGAATTTACATCAAATGGATGTCAAGATTGCATTCTTGCATGGTTTAGTTAAGGAGGAAGTCTATGTAGAATAACCCAAGGGGTTCAAAGTTCTAGATCGAAAGACGCATGTATGCAGGTTGAAGAAAGCCCTTTATGGGTTGAAGCAAGCTCCCCGAGCTTGGTATGAGAGGATCGACAGCTATCTAATGAAGCTGGGTTTTACAAGTGAGGCTGATCCAAACCTTTACTTCAAGGTTGAAAATGATACACCTCTAATCTTGGTACTTTATGTGGACAATCTCTTTTTAATAGGTGCGGACCCTTTTATTTATCAATGCAAGAGGGAGATGGCTTCCAAATTCGAGATGAAGGAACTAGGATTGATGCACTACATCCTAGGCTTGGAGGTCTAGCAAAAGCTAGGCGAGATTTTCCTTTCCCAAGGAAAATACATTGTGAAGCTACTTGAAAGATTTGGGATGGTGGATTGTAAGTCCGTGACTACTCCGATGGAACTTAACTTCAAGAAGTTATGTGAAAGTGCTATTGGGCCCGATTTGGGAAATCCTTGAGTATCGTCAACTCGTGGGGGCCCTAATGTTCTTAGTGAACTCCCATCCAAACATATGCATTGCAGTGAATACATTGAGTCAATTTATGATCGAACCTGATCACATACATTGCATTGTTGCCAATAATCTTTTGAGATATCTTCGGGGCACAATCACCTATGGACTAAGATACACTGCCTGGAATTTGAGGCTCCATGGTTATTCTGATGCTAACAGGGCTGGCAGTGTGGTGGATTGTAAGAGCACATCGGGATGTTGCTTCTCACTAGGTTATGCTTCGATATCCTGGATGAGCAGGAAGGAAGAATCAATTGCTTTGAGCATCGCCAACGCTGAATATATTGTTGCTAGAATGGCCTCTTGTGAAGTTGTTTGGTTGAGGAAGCTCTTTAGTGAGTTGTTTGGGCATGTGCCGAATACTACCGTGATCTACTGCAACACCAATGTGGGATTCTTCTTTTTGAGAATCATGTGTTTCATGACCACTCCAAGCATATTGATACCAGGTACCACTTTATCTAGGATATGGTACAACGGGGAGCAATAAGGCTCCATCACATTGGGACTGATGAACAAGTCGCAGATATTCTTACGAAGCCCCTAAGGAAGGTCAAATTCTTAACCTTCCGTGAACGACTTGGAGTCGTGGAGAGACCCTTTTACGAGGGTCTCATTTGAGTTGGATATGAGCGACCATAGGGTGAGTGGTTTACCTTCCCCTAGTGGTGCACTGTGTACAGGGTGAGTGGTTCACCTTCCCCTATGATACCACATGATGGTTGATATATGCATAGGATGAGTGGTTCACCTTCTCCTGTGGCATATGAGCAAGATGAATGGTTCACCTTCTCCTACCGATACATCCTATCCATGCAATCCAGGACTCATGGGAAGTACTTCTCATCTGGCCAATGAGTTCAGAAATGAGGATGGGACCATAGTACTACCGATGGACGCATCATGTACTAATGCACTCCCTATGCTAAGATGTTTGATATTGATCTAGGATCAATGGAGACTGACTTCGGGTCAGTGGAGAGTGGTATGATACACTCTCAGTCATTTCTTCTTCATTATTTCTTCATGGTTCAACGGAGCAGAGTAAGGATGTCAGAGATGGTACAAATTGATACATGGTTTGGGAGGTGGATTTCTCCCTAGTTGAGAGGGAGTGTTAAAATTGGAAACTAGGGCCAAAATCCACCTTAGAAAGCTCATATGATGGAGATGATAATTTTATTGGATTCTTCTTTCTGAGAGGTGCAAGATTGATCTAAAGATCATCTCATTATGTCAAGTAGAAATGGAGTTACAAATTTATTTCTTCTATGGACACATTGTCAAGGCCGGCCAGAAGTCAGCGCATATGATGGAGATGATATTTTTATTGGATTCCTCTTTCTGAGAGGTGCATGATTGATCTAAAGTTCATCTCATTCTGTCAAGTAGAAATGGAAATATGAATTTATTTCTTCTATGGACAAATTGTCAAGGTCGGTCAGAAGTCTAATGTAGGCTCATGAAGCCCAAAAGACGTGTCTCTTCACTCCCAACGTTGTGTATAAATAGAAGAGGCATTTTCCTCATTTGGACACACCTCAACATGCATCTTTCTCTCTCCTCTCTTCATTGGTTCGTACAACGAAGGACCAGCTCTTCTTCCTTATGCATTGACTTGGGTTGAACGAAAATTTCAGGCTGAAATTACAAGACTGTTTTTGGGCCATCTGCAACAATGTTGACCAAGGGTCAAACCTCCACCTTTGACTGCGTTTTTCAGACAAAAAGTCTGATTTCTTTAGGCCACATCTACTGGCACGGAAATCGAGATATTTGCAATTGTTTGACCTATGTTGACCGCAGACTTGACCGTGCATTGACCAATTTTGACCAAATTCTTCAAGATTGTTTTGGGTTGTCTTTGGAGGCCTAGCTGACCAGGTTTGACCAAGCTAATTCAAAGGAGACTTTTTGTTGGTTTGACCAGCGTTGACTTTTTGGTTAAGCATCCTGTTGAATGTTGTTTGACTGAACTATTTTACAATGATTGGGCAAGTAAATTTTGTATGAAATAATAAAAAGATTTAATGAAAGGGTTTTCCCCACATTGGGGTTTTTTCCCTAGCATTCGCCAAATATTGTGTCCTCTTGTCTTGGCTTGTCTTCTGCTTATTATTTATGTTCTAACTGCATTTTCTTCTACTTATTATTTATGTTCTATCTGCATTTATTATCATGCTAATGTGATTGCTAATCTGGAAATTGATATTCGGCTAATAGAAAAATTGAAGTAAATTGCTCTAAAGCATAGAACATACCAGTGTTATCTAAAATTAACAAGCAGCCTATGTAAAAGCTCCCCACCAATTTTTAGGAAACGTGGGGGGGATGTCGGGGCTTTACACAAGGGACGCCAACAAAAATAGTAAAATAAAAATACTAAAAACTTATAAATATATCATTGAAATTTCATAATTTAACTGTTTTTATCATTATATAACACTTACATCATTAAGGATGAATCATATAATTGAAACAAATTTAAAACCAAAAATATGATACAATCATACATGTAAGTGTAACAATGTACAATGAAAATAAAAGTTTAAACCATATTGAATTTCCAACTGTGAATACTGAATATTGAAATAAAATTCAAGTCTAATACATCAAGATTCAAATTTCTATAGTTAAAAGTTAACGTAATGTTAGTTTTAGCTTATTAAAATTAGTGTCAATAAATGTTGCATAAATGAGAAGTTTTATGGTTTTTTGTGTTTCTTAAAATCCAAAATATGACTAAGACGTGTTAGCATGTTCAACAAAACTGTGCATGGAAATTTAGAAAATTGTCGGGTTTACATAATTTTTGTCCCATGAGATGGCATGTATCACGGCTTGCAAACATGAGAATGGGAAAGTTATAACAAAATCAGTGTTAGGATTCACGTCATCAAGTCAATATCAACGAAGTTGGGACACAACATCACTGTTGCACTAATATATGGTCCTTTCCTATCCACGATCTGAGAAAATTAATTGTCTATCACCTTTAACAACTTAGATTAAGTCCACGTACATATATGTTTTCATAAACACCAACATGTTTGAACCGTCAATAGAAGCATCGGTGGTGTATTGAGAGCTAGCAAGCTGGAAGCTTCAAAGGAGGAGGAGGCAGAGATTGATTTGGGGTATTTCCATCTAGCACAACCCATGCCATTTTCAATTCACAACTTGTGCGAACCTCCAAGTGACAATGCATGAACCAAACGCCTGCAAAAGTTACCAAATAGAATTTGAACGATAGAATTTGTTGTCTTAGATCATTGTGACCAAGATTGTAGGAGGGGAATAGATTGGATAAATGTAAATAATATTACTTGGGTTGTCAGCTCAGAATCAACCCCTTTTTTTGAAGAAAAGACCCCTTTTTTTGAGGAAACGACCTCCTGTGGAGTTTTTGTGCGTACCCTTTTTTTGGGAGCATCAGGCAACAACCCCCCAGACGACCCCAAGTCCCCAAAGTGCGAGGGAGAGAGGAATTGTGATTCCTAGGTGGGGGGCGTGTCCCCGTGGAACATTGTTATTTATTATGCTCTCTCCTATTGAATGGAGTTAGAGGAAGGGTTCAGCAAAGTTTAGAGGTGCACTAAACTTATCAGAGGGAGCCCACAAATTTCCACTATAGCAGATTTAAATTATTTCCTATATATTGACTTCCTATAGTCAATTTATAATTTGATGACATTCTAGTATTCACAACCTTGCGAGTGCTTTGTGGGGCCCAAGTCGAATTATAAAGGGGAGATAAGGAAAATGGTGGAGTCAATTCGAAAGGGCACCAGAAAAGTGTGTGTGTTCTCTTCAACAAATTGCAACCAACGAGTTCAAAGCTAGAGCTTCACTCCCAGCGCAAAAGAACAAAGAAAAGAGGCCATTTTGGCACTCAATTTTTCCAATCTACCATTTCCCAGCAGAAGGTCGAGTTTGCCAGCGTAGAGGGCCACGCAGGAGGCCGAGTTTGCCCACACAGAGGAACATGCAGGTGGTCATACGAATTCATACGGGTTCCATACACCGGTGTAGGTAGGGAGAGGGTTATGCACGCTACGCGCAAGTGAATAAGGCACATAGGGTTTTAGTCGTTGCTAAGAATAAAGGGAAATTTTCCCTCCTAAATTTTTGAAAGACCATTTGTGGAAGAAAATAAAAAGAACACACACACTTTTCAAGTTTGCCCTAGTCGGGGCTTCCTGGGTAAATTTTGGGTGTTTATGTTTTAATGTGCTTGTGTCTTCAGAGTTCATTTCCGCGGCTATATGTTCAGTTAAAATACTCAGTATATTTAGTGAATGTGTTTGAAAATTCAATTTCAATTTCTTTCACTTCAAAATATTCATGCTTCATTGACTCCTTGCTAGCCATCCTATTCTATAGAGCTTCTATCAAGGCGAAACCATTTGACCCATTTATGGTCATTCGTCAAACACTAATGAAATTATCTTATCTCTCCAATAGAAATTTATAGAAAGAATGTTCCAACAACCACTTTATTCAATCAACCACTCTCCGTGTATTAGTGACAAGCAAAATTTGCCATTGTCTTCCTACTGCATCTAATCATTACAAGTTACTACATTATGAAAGATCAGGATCTCTTGGCAAAGTTAGGAAGGGGGTGATTGTTTCTAGATGTGGCCAAGATCTTCCATAAGAGGCATTAATTATGGTTAGTTGGTTGTACACCTACAAAGAGCTTAGTGGTGGGTATTACGGTAAAACAGCTTTGCACCCACTTATTATATTCATATAAAAAGAAAGATATCTTCAACTTAAAGGAGAGGAGCAAGGTGGGGTGGTATGATAAAATAACAAATAGCATTTATATCTCACTAAGAGTTTTTAGAGACCACCCAAGTACCAGTAATCACATAAATGCAAATGAGATGCAATGTATATAGCCTCTTGATTTTAATGCTTTACAATGTAGATAACATGATCCCCCTATCAACTACCCTATCAGATGCCAAGAAAGGACAGGAAAGACAACTCCCTAACTCATGCTTTATGATAACAAAACAAATGAAAGTCACTCCTAGCAAACAAAAGTCCATGGGTGCCAATGTAAGAAAAAACATCGGTTGAAAATATCAAATTCAACTTTCAAAGACAATTTGTTCCAACAACCAGTTCCTATACTTAATTTGATGTTCAAATTATAGATCTAAATTTTCCTGAGAAAAACTTCCATTCGAAATAGACTTGGAAGCAATGATAGGACTTCCAGTGTCCTACAAAGACTGGTATCGACTATTTTTCCAAGACATATTACTCTCATGTTATTGTTAAACCCTACTCTCATGTATGCACGTGAAATGTGCAGAACCATTATTGGACAAAAAAACAATAAGTGAATTGACAAAGGAAAACTATAACGCTTCGATGGATTACATTACAAGCAGCCCATCTCACAGCCACTTTGCTCTTAAGGGAATTTGCAGTCTTGCATCTCAAAATTGCAAGGCAGAAGCGTACTGAAAAAAATATACATAAGTAATAGCTCTTCGCTATATCTTCATGAAATGCACTTCTAAATACTAAAATAATATGTTAGAATACCGCAGTCCTAGAATATCAAGCATCAAGATATTAATATAATAAGTTTCATTTGATCTGCATATGCTAATAACTATCCAACATTAACAATTTCGAATTTAAAACAATTAGTTTTATCGAATCTGCTTGGACAACTTGACGACACGCTTGTCAATTAGTTTCAAAACTCTGCCACGTTCAATTAACAAAACATGCTCTGTGTCAATGGAGACCTGGTTGGATGGTAAAGCAGGGAGTGTTTCAGATACCCACCAGGATTCGAATATCCCACGTTTCAAGCAAGTCTAAAGGTTCTAAGTTTTTGCCCTGCCTTGGGTATATTTTCCAATGAGTTTTGCTCGACATTAAGTCAAAAATTGTTAAAATGGCCGAATTGACTTGTTAAATATATATAGACTAAGTCCCCGGGTTTTCCAGGGCTCTGAATTCGATTATGCATCAAAGAAAAACAGCAAACTCACCGAGAATTATATTTCCAGATTCCGATAAAAAAAGGCAAAAATCTAAAATAGCTAGACTTCGCCCTTGTTTCACACCACGTGGACCATCTTGCCCATACAAGCGGACTGATTTAATCCGCTGGGTCACGTGCATGTCCGGAGTAACTTTAGCAGAATAGATACCCCGCCCACAGCTTCTTAGGCAAAGGAATTTTTTACAGTTTACTGAGCTGGCTACGTTGCATTGTAATATTTCCAGACAGAGGAACATCACACTTGCTGTACAGTGATTAAAGGAAGCATCTTGTAAAAGAATATCAGGCCACAAAACAGCTACTGCATCATTGTCTTCTGCTGGCTTACTCTTTTGTAAACCCTAAAAACAGACTCAAATACTGTGTCCCTACATCTGTATCGTTCTATTTTCTCACGTGTCAATTATATTGCCACGCAAAAATAAATGCAATACAACATACAAGACTGATCCAAAGTATAGCGTGATTTTCATTAAATTTGACTCCCTTCTTGAGGACAAAATGTCTAAAAGGTGTACCTTGTAACAGATCCTTAGTCTACGGTTAAAATATAGCCTAAGTTTTCAGTCTTCATAAAAGTGGTTTTCAGGCTTATACAGTAACATCGTGCTGTTTGAATGGAAAAATATTTGAGAGAAGAAGCATACCCGGCCTCTAGCAGCAGTGAAGTGCCCGACCATTTAGCCCGCAGAGAAACCTGCACGTTCTTCGGTTGCGGATGCTTGGCATCAGACAAACCACTGATCAAAATCACCAAAATAATCAGAGGAATCAAATGACTAGAAAGCCTGAATTGACGCGAAAGTTTCATAAAACCCTGCATCTTATTTTCTGTTCTAATCCCGCGGCTTCCCAGGGCCAACGTTGCGTGGGTTAACGGATAGCACAGCTCGCAATTCTGTGCATGGAAACCAGATCTGACACAATCTGAAAAGATTTTCAACAAAGCTGTTAAATTAGCAGAGAACGAGGGGAAGGACGTCCTGCATCTTCTCGTCAGTGTCTCCCGCGCCCTCCTGAGGAAAAGATCGTCTTCAATCTTCACTCGGTAGACTTTGTGTTGACTTCACTCTCCAATATCCTCTTATTATAGAGAAACCTTCGTTCCCCTTACAGCATTTAAACCTACAATCCACTATGCCGACTCTGATACTCACACCACTTACCCCGAAAAGACGTTGACGAAAGGTTCCCGATACCAGTCAGGAGCATATTACTAATGTTTCATTGCATATACCTTGTCAAGTGAGTGACGAACTAAAGCATCTTACCCATTCCCAACCCTATGATGAAGGAAACTCCCCATAATGTATTTAACTACAAGAGAACAATACCACCACTCTTTGAGGTCACCCCATGGAGATTTACAAAAAGTTTGCTTTGCAATACGGAAGGAAAAGGTGTAAAGTTCAATTCTTTCACATGTGTTAAATATGATTTTAGATGTTAAATGGTGTAAAATCCAATTCTCTCCTTATATGGTAAGGATAATTTGTGTCATGTTTATGTGAAGTTTCAAACCTCTTAGAGTTAGTGGGAATTTAGTTGGATCATTTCCCTCCTTTCCGATATTCCTTAGATGCTCCCAATCACCCTTTACCTATTAAACAGGAGCTTAACAAGATCATCATGGAGGACATCTACACATAGTTTGTCCAGGTCACCTGGCTCAATCCTCCAGAAGGGTTGCGCCCAAAGATCGCCTTCTATGCTAAGCACTTCTTGGAGTTGGGAGACAGGCTCATTGTTCGACCCCAGTATACATTTCACCACTGGATGCATCCTCTTCGCATTCCTCTAGGCCAGTTCAGAGTAGGTTCTCATAGACTTCGGGTAGAGACAGACCACCAGGTGGATAGATTAGACAGAGTCTGTCAGGTATGTCATTTACAGGAAGTGGAAACCGAGGTGCACTTCATCCTTGGATGCCCTGTCTACTACAAATCAGAGGAAGGTTTCATTGCTTGTTCAGAGATTCTCGGACCCTCGCCGACTTTTCTAAGTACCCCGATCAGAGATGTTTGGCCCTATATATGCAGGAGGCTCTTAGGTTCCGAGCACATATTCTTCAGCCTCCCATCAGACCAGACCCCACACACAGGATCACGACATTTTTCAAGGTACCACCTTCAGACAGGGGCACCAAGAGATCGATTGATACCAATACGTATCCAAACTCCAAATCAATGAGGACCCCTGGGACCTCACTTTGCTACACGAGATCTCATCAGCGATTCCATCTTAGATCCGTTCCTGGGAGACAGACTAGGTCCTCCAACATTCAACAACGTGTGAACCAACCCAGGACACGATTTAGTGGACAGTCTGCACTTGCCATCGGCTCTTCATCGAGCCAACAGACATTATTGAGTTTCTTCAATGTTATTCATTCAGCCTCAGATGTTAGGAGAGATGGATCTGATCCTTAGACCTATTAGGTCCTAGATCTTCTCCGCTAGAGCCAGATGTTGATTTACTTCCTGCATTGTATCTTTGATTTACTTCATGCATTGTATCTTTTATAGGAGATCGTTTGGTTTTCCCACTTTGTATATACATCAGTGTACTCAACAATCCCTTTGACCTACTTTGTGGTCATTAGTTGGACATAAATATAATTATCTTATCTTATCTAGCAAAGGTATTGTATATGAAGTTGGTATTTATAGCTTTTTAAAGATTAATGAAAATATTTTTATAAAAGAAATATATGATTGTTATTTTTGTATTTCTTGTTATTGTGTATATCTTGTAAGTATGTGTGTATGATCATCGTGTATATTTGATCACTATGTGTTGGTGACCATTGTATAAATCTGGCAATTGCAAGTGCATGACCTTGTTTTAAGCAACGCGAAGATTATTTGTAACTACAAACCTCTTATAGGCAACACAAGGTAACAAAAGCATTATTTGTCTTTGTTGTCTTTGTGAGGATCTCTCATCAATCGTATTCTATTATTCAAATGTTTTTTTATATAAGATGAAGAGTGTGCATTGTATGTGCAATTGAGAACCTATCTATCATCTTACTCTCTCGTGTACTATGTTGGGTTCTCTTTATGAGTTCCATTGCAAGTACTTGAATCAATTTGGTATTTTAGGTCCTCCTTTCAAGCTCACCCTAGTTCCTCTTTAAAAATGACCTTTGGAGCAACAATTGTGCCATAATTCTAGTTCTCTTCAAAAATAGTATCTACAATAGACCTAAAATTCTTACTTTGTGATTTAAATTATTTTTAAGGTTTGTAGTTTCCTTCTCTTTCAAATTTATGGTGATTTTAATCTTAGCATGTTTTAAACTTCGGCATTGTATTCATTAAACTTTTCTCTTAATAGACATTTGTTCTCACCTTTGAGTAATGGACATGTGTGTAGGTTGATGTGAAAAGGAACAATTTTGGTGAGGCATAAGAAATTTTGAGATTCTTACAGGAGAGTTAGGATACGTACATTGATAAGTTCTTCGTCATTGATGAGAAGAACTTCAACATCAACATTATAGTGCTTTTTGCCTTTAAAGGGCACAACATGTGACTAACATGTTTTAATAATTATTTAGCATATGAAACAAACATAATTTCAACCAAGCCTTAAGGGTTAGCTCAGTTGGTCAAAATCAGTGCCTCGCCATCGGGAGGTCACAGCGTCCAATCTCTCCGAAGCCCTTGGGGTCAGGCCTTGCTAGTGGGCTGCAAGGCTAGATTCCCTTCGGGGTCGATCAACCCAGATTTTTCAGTGGACGTAGCGCCACCCGTTGACTAGGGTGTTCGTGAACCACAGCCTAAAAAAAACATGATTTCAACCAACACATGCTCCATGAGAATAGGTTGATGTGAAAAGGAACAGTTTCAATGAGGCATAAGAAACTTTGAGATTCTTATGGGAGAGTTAGGATGTATACATTAATAAGTTCTTTGTCATCAATGATAAGAACTTCAACATCAACATCATAGCTTTTTTTGGCTGTAAATGACAAGAGATATGACTAACATGTTTTAGTAATTACTTTAACATATGAAACAAACACAATTTCAACCCATTTATGCTTTGTGAGAACATAATCTATGACATTAACACATTTGTGAATTGCTTCTTAACTAAGTAGTTCATGGATACCCCCCACTACTCCACTCATTGTACCAATGCTTTTGTGGGATGGAAAAAAGATTGATGGTTTTTTAAGGAGCCTTGATACATTTTTTACACATGACCCATGCCAATAAATGAATGAAAGATTGTGATAACTTCCATTTGCAAGAGGGATCAAATGCTTAGCTAGTGGCATGAGTCTATTCAACACCTTTTGCTCAAGCAACAACTTATTATCTAAAAATCCAATTAATTTAGATAAGTGATATGTAAAAAATCACATCCTTTGAGTTATAGATATGCTTGACTATCGCCATGTTTAGAGCTTAGATAACTTTGTGCTTGAACAATCCAATAGTACTTTGATCAATTTAAGAAGTTTCAACAAAGTTAAAGGTTGTATATCTGAATGACTACTTGAGGATCTAATTCATTTCTAGGTTATATTCTCACCTGATAAAAGAGATGGGATTTTTAAAGGTGGCCTCATTGTAACGTGATTTTTATTTTATATTGAACAGTGAAGCCAAGTTTCAAAATTATTATGCATAAACAAATTATCAAGCAACCAGTGAGGTAAAATAGTCATGTACTCCTAAATATTTTCTTTGAAATTATTTAGGTAATCAAAAGAATGGGAAGAATTCAATGTCTAATATATATACCTTGTAGAAATGCAAAAGGAATATAGTCTTTTAATTTACAAGATGCAAGGCCATTCAACTGAGGGGTACATAACATAAAAGGAACTCAAGGCAATGAAAGTTGTCACAAAAAAACAAGCAAAATGTACACATACTAATGTAAGGTAGTGTAGGGACAATTAACATTTCATGATGTGTACTTATTGTAATCTTAACTTAGTGGATATTAAATGTATTTGATGAAAGGTCCTTATGGTTTATCATTATTGCAAAGGTTAGATAATTAATGCAGTGGTTGGCCAAGAGCTTATTACTACATACAGGTATTTGAATCCTCTTTGTAATCATTGTGTCTGACGCGAGAATAAAAGTTCATATTCGTGAGAAAGTAGTTTTTCCCTCAAGGGTTTCTCCATTATAGTTTGGTGACTTTACTTTCTTATAACGTTTGTGTGGTTCTAGTATTTGTGGTTCTAGTATTTGAGCCTCTTGAACCCTAACTGCTTTGATTTGAGATCAATGCAAAGTTTCTTTGGTTTAACCCATTGAAAGAGAATATTGAGCATTGATCTTCAAGGCTAAGGTTATAGTGAGGAATTCTTCCATCTGAGTTTGGTTCGTCATATATCCGGGCAAGCTTTACATTCTCCTTTACCACAATACTTAGAATTATCTTTCTATGTATGTTTTGAGTCTATGTATTGGCTATTGTTGGTACTTTTAGACTCCATTATGTGTAAGTTTAAGGTTTTGGTTATTATTTTACAACATTTTTTGGAGAATAAGGTTTCAAAAATCAAGGGTTTGTGTCTCCTAGCCATTATTTGAATCCACTTATAATTGTAAACCCCTTGCACTCTGTTTTATGGAAAGTTTCACAACATTCTAATTTTTTAGTCTCATTTTGGATCGTTATAAACCCATATTCTAGTCTTTTTGTAACTTATGCAAGGCTTGAAGTTTATGCTCTTCTTTGTTACGGAGCTAGCTTCCTATAACGTGGCCTAGTTTCTATTTTGGTAGGCTAACACCTACTTATATCATTTTTTTTTGTTTGGTTGACATCTACTTAAGCCCATCTTGTGGATTGTATATTTTTCTTATGGGATAACCTACCTTAGACTATCACATTTTTTATCAAGCACTGACCACACCCTCGATGTATGACTCCCTCCTACATCATGGCCTCTTATGTAATATGAGATCCAACTCATGTGTAGCTTTTTTTGTGTATAAGGTGACCTTTGACAATGGATTTTCGAAGTGTACCCTATCTAAATTAGACACATGCAACCTATGTGTGCCTATTGAGGTTAATTGTTGCAAATATTGAGTGCCTAAAACACATTGATAAGATTTCGTTTATGTTGGGTATGGACATAGTTCAATCTATTTCAAGCGCATTTTTTAAAAGTATCTTTTGTTGCAAATAGATCTAGGACACACTTATCATTTGTATGTGACTAATTTTGTCACACAACTCATTTGATGTTTCCTTTGACCTTATCCTCGTCTCGAATATGATTGGAAGGGGAGTTGTTTTATATGGTTGTCATAATTTACTATTGTAAATAATCATTTTGTGTCTTGAGGTTTTCTTGGTTCTCCTTAAGGTGGAATCTTATTCGAAGTAACGCAAATTTTATATCATTCCTTTTGTGGAATTGTAATGAAGTCCCAAAGAGTTTTTTTCATTTAGCATCATGGGATCGCATGGGTCAATCAATGCATCATTGATCTGTTGCACCTCGTTCTAGTACTTCTACTATGAGTTTCTTAATATTCTAGTCAAGTTCATTGACAAGTTTGAACCTCTACTTCAAAATGGCTAATCAATCACATACCTAAACATGCACAACCTTTCCCAACTCCACTCCTTCCTAGAGTTGTTTCTTGTTATGTTGAACCTTGGGAATGAGTCGATCAATCTAGTCCATTGTGTTCTACATGGCACTAACACATACCACAACATCCAACTTCTCTTGTAGTTCTACCTTTTCAAAGACCAACTATATTATTACAATGTTTAATTTTTCAATGAATATTGAAGGTCTTTCATACGGAGTAATATCATCTAAGTATGAATCGTATTTATTGATAATGGGTCACAATGGCTCCAATAAATGTCTTGTCTTCTCATCTTCACATTTGAGAGAGTTGTGCTCTTAATTATACATATTTCTTTATATATCAAGGTCATCAACCTACTCTTGCAACTCCCAAATATCACCTTGCAAGGTAACAAAACACTTTTGGCTCACTTTAACATCTACCCAACGTCTTCATTCATGATACACTACATTCTAAGTAGCTTGTAGGTCTATATAGAACTAGCATTGGAATGACTAGATCCCCCAATCAATTAATATTCTTGTTGAAGTTGAGCTTGAAGAAGGTTCGATTGACCCTTCTTCTATATTAGTATTCTTATTGTGGAGGAGAATGAAGAAGTGTTGGTTGAACCTTGCTCAAGCTCATAGGTTTCCCATAAATGTAAAATTAATAGTCCCATCTATAGTATTTATGGGAAGGGTCACATGACCCTTCCTCTAAATTACTACCATTGTTAAGGGGGGTCTCGAGAAAGGTTTAACCCACCTTCTTCTAGATTAATATTCTTGTCAATAGGTGATTGAAGAAGGGTCAATTGAACAAACTTCCACTATATTAGTATTTTCACTGAGTGGGTGTTGAAGAAGGGTTCATTATTATTTCTTTGACATTAGTAATATTGAGAGAATTTGGATCACAAAAGCCTCAATTCAGTAATTAGTAATATTGTTAAGAGGGAGCTTGATTAAGATATCATTGACCCTTTGTTAGATGATCCAAAATACATAAACTATAGTTTATTTATTTAGAGTGTAATATTCAATTATCTAGAATATTTAATTAAATATTTGAGACATTTTAGAATAGGTAATTGTTGTAAGAGATATGACATCTAGAAAGATGTCGTTTCTTAGGAACTAATTTAGTAAAATATATAGGAGTGTTGTTACAAGAGCATTAAATGTAAATGGACACTTGTAAATAAAATAAGTGAAACATAACCAAATTAGTTTAAGACACAAGCTTATTTAGAGCTTGTTTCTCTCCACTTGCAAGAGTGTTGAGTGATTGTGTGTAAGCTCTTGCAGATTTTATGTATTTTTCTTTTCCTTATTAATAAAATTTGTGTGTCTGGGGACACTTCTGTTATTGTTGTGGTTTCAGAGCTTCAATGATGCAGATGGTGTGAATAAGAATAAGTAATTTGACTATGGTGGTAAACCACCATATTCAAATTCTTGGAAGACCAAAGTACAGATTTCATTTCAATCCTTGGTGTGAGCTTATGATGTTCATCCTGTGGCACCAATACACCTAAATATGCCTCAATTGGTAGATAAGTCGACACCCTCCTAGTTTGAATAATTTTCATCCTTGCAACCACACCATACTCATTTGAATTGTTTCCAATCATGCGGCCACACCCTCTTCCTAATATAAATCCCCATGAATATCACAAAATCCCTATTGGATCTTGAATGTGACAATCGACATATAATCGATAACTTATCCTCTTTCTCCAACGTTTCACAATGCAACTCATTTATGTGGTAGAGTCAACTCATTCCTTAGATAGTTATTAAGATAAAAACTCTATTTTAAAATATAAAAGAATGAAGTCCAAGCTAGCGTAAACACCTGCAACAGGGGAGATCTACATTGAGGAGATCCCTGTGAAGGAGTGATTTGCGTGACATGGAGCGACGTGAAGAGTGATTAACAGTGTGACCCACCTGCAAGTATAATCCAACAGAGGCTAGCTGAGCACCAGAAGAAAGCACCGACGTATAGCCAAAGTGGAGAAGGACTCAATCTGGAAAATTGTAACTAGATGCGTTGAACATCCATTGCGTGGAAGGACCATCGTTTAGGAGGAGTTGTTAGTCAACAAGAGAATTCATTCAAATTTCCCATGTGAATTCAAATTTATGCTTCTACATGCCTGCATGAAACCACTCGTGTGAAGTTTGAAGAAGTCACTTGCGTTGTAGGACCAACATTGAGCCAACGAGTAGCTAGCTCGTGGACCCAGCTGGAGGACTGTGCAGTGTGAAAAGATCTGCGTTGGAAGACTTGTGTGGAAAAATTCTCGTGTTGCTAAATTATATGGTGCTTAAAATATTTTGGAGGGATTTTCATTTTGAAATTTGTAAAATAAAAATAAAAATGGAGTAATAAGGTGTAATTTTTGAATTTTTTGGAGTGATAAGGTGTGATTGAAATTTGTAATTTTGGAGTGATAATGTATAATTTTGTAATTGTAATTTTGGATAAATAAGGTGTAATTTATTTTTTGTTGTTGAGGGAAACAAATTGTAACTCAAAGTAATTTTTACTTTGAGGGGGGGATAAAGTCAAATTTTGAAAGCTTATTGTAAAATTTTAGAGAAGTTGGCTAGAGCCAAGTTCAAAACTTAGTCACTTTTCTCCTCAAGCGACTATACAAGGATTAAGGACAAGCCCCGATAGATGCCTTTTTTGTGTGGTGTTGCAAGTGGTGTGTTGTCCATCTTGTTTTTGTAAGGATGAAAGGAACAATCATTCCACGAAATTTTGATTTTGCAGGACCAACAAGTATAGATACTTCACCAATAAGGTTGTGGCATGTTAGATATGGTAGTTTAAACTTTGAAAGTCTCTCTCATCTTCAAAAGCAGGGAATGGTTAAAGGACTTCCAACTTTTAAGAAAGAAAATTCAAGATGTGAAGCTTGCATTTACGGGAAACAAAGTCGAGAGACTTTTCCAACAAGTTCATGGCATGCAAACAGGCGTTTGAAATTGGTTCATAGTGACATTTGTGGACCTCTACATACTTCCTTAGGAGGCTGTAGATACTTTTTACTCTTTATTGATGATTTTAGTAGAATGAATTGGGTTTATTTTTGAAACAAAAGTTAAAAACATTTGAAAAGTTTAAAACTTTTCGACAATTGGTTGAGAATGAAAAAGAAAAAAAAAGAAAAAAAAGAAAAAATTGGCACTCTTAGGACAAACAGTGGAGGGGAATTCACTTCCAATGAATTCCAAACTTTTTGCAGGGACAATGGTATCAAAATACAACTTACAAATGTCTACACTCCACGACAAAATGGAGTAGCAAAGAGAATGAATCGCACCTTTTTAGGGATGGCAAGATCCATGCTAACTTTCAAAAATTTAAGTCCTTTATATTGGGCAGAAGAAATACATATAGCAGTCTACTTAAGGAACAAATCTCCTACTGCTTCTTTGGATGGAATTACAACATATGAAGCATGGTTTGGTTTCAAACCTCAAGTCAAACATCTTAGAGCTTTTGGTTTAGTATGCTATGCCTTAGTTCCAAAAGAAAAGCAAACTAAGCTTGATTCATGAAGTTTGAAGTGTACATTGATTAGGTATTCTAATGAAAAGAAGGGGTATCGTCTTTTGTCCAATGGAAATTTAATTGTCAGCATGGAAGTTATATTTGATGAAATAGAAAGCAAGAGTGCCACAAAGATAGAAAGTATTCTACAAAAATTGGAAACTAAGGGAGATAAAAAAAAAAAAACACAATGCAAAATCAACCAAGTACACAACATTGGTATAATATTGAATTTCCTTCATTGGAAAAATGGTTCATCCAACTCACCTACTTCATATATACCATTTGGATCTTCTGGAAGTTCATCTGAATCTCCTAGCAGTAGCTCATATAACAGTGACTCTCCACCCCCTGAACCTTCAGATGATCAAAGAACATCTGTTTATACCAATTCACTTTATAAAGATGGTGATTATTCAGACCCACAAACAAGTGAACATCAACTACCTAAATGGGCCATTCAACTTTTGAAGGATGTCAAGCCAGATGAACAAAACAAAACAAGAACACGAAGTTTGCAAACAAATGAAGAATTTTTTTTCCTTAATAACAAATGATTTTACTGAGCCCTCCATGTATAAAGATGCAGTAAAACATATAGAATGGAAAGATGCAATGGTTGAAGAATGCAAGACAGTGATGGAAAACAATACTTGGAAACTTGTTGACTATCCTAAAAATGTGAAACCCATCGGATGTAAATGGGTTTACAGAATTAAGTATAAGCCAGATGGAGACATTGACAAGTACAAGGCAAGGCTTGTTGCCGAAGTTTTTGGACAACGATAAGGAATCAACAATGAGGAAACATTTGCACTTACAACAAAATGGAACACCATCAAATTAGCACTTTCATTAGCAACTAAAAAAGGATGGAAAGTCCATCAGATGGGTGTTAAAGTGCCTTCCTCAATGGAGACATGCAGGAAGAAGTATATATGACTCAACCTTCGGGTTTTGAGATTTAAGGGCAGGAACACAAAGTATGCAAATTGATCAAGGGTTTATATGGATTGAAACAAGCTCCACGATCTTGGTATGAAAAAATAGATGAGTGCCTTCACAAGGTTGTCTTTAAGCGAAGTGATTTTGATGAAAGGAGACATGCAGGAAGAAGTATATATGAGTCAACCTTCGGGTTTTGAGATTGAAGGGTAGGAACACAAAGTATGCAAATTGTTCAAGGGTTTATATGGATTGAAACAAGCTCCACGATCTTGGTATGAAAAAATGGATGAGTGCCTTCACAAGGTTGGTTTAAGCAAAGTGATTTTGATGATACTTTATATGTTTGCCAACAGGGTAAAAATTTGGTGATTCTAGTTATGTATGTGGATGACTTCATCATTACTGGAAATCATAATGATCATATTATATAGGTAAAGAAGGAGTTGTAGGTTGGATTTAAGATGACTGATTTGGGATTACTTCACTACTATCTTGGAGTTGAAGTATTCCGACATCCAAACAATATTTTCATTTGTCAAAGCAAGTATGCATCTAAACTTTTCAAAGATTTGGAATGCAAGATTGTAAGGTCATTCTCACCCCAATGGAACAAAATTTAAAACTTTCAAAATTTGAAGGGGGGGAATTGGTAAACAATACTACTTATAGACAGTTTATTGGCAGCTTGATCTATCTGACAACCACTTGTCCAGACTTATCTTATGTAGTCTATATTATATTGCATTTTATGCATGAACCAAGAGAAAGGCACTAGATTGCAACAAAAAAGGTCTATATATATATATATATATATATATATATATATAGTAGATATATATATATATATCCAAGGGATGAAGTATATCTTGGAGTTGAAGTATTCCGACATCCAAACAATATTTTCATTTGTCAAAGCAAGTATGCATCTAAACTTTTCAAAGATTTGGAATGCAAGATTGTAAGGTCATTCTCACCCCAATGGAACAAAATTTAAAACTTTCAAAATTTGAAGGGGGGGAATTGGTAAACAATACTACTTATAGACAGTTTATTGGCAGCTTGATCTATCTAACAACCACTTGTCCAGACTTATCTTATGTAGTCAATATTATATTGCATTTTATGCATGAACCAAGAGAAAGGCACTAGATTGCAACAAAAAAGGTCCTTATATATATATATAATAATATATATATAGTATTAGTATATAATATATATATATATATATATATATATATATATTACTATATATATATATATATATCATATATATCCAAGGGATGAAAGATTTTGGTCTTCTTTACAAAAATACTAAGAACTTTGTACTTGGTGGATATTAAGATGCAGATTTTGTTAGAAGAACTGACTATCGAGCATCAACATCAGGTTATTTAATGAATATGGGGTCAAATGTCATCTCTTGGAGTTGCAAGAAGCAAGCTACAATGGCCACTTCTTCATCGGACGCAGAATATATATCAGCATGGGAACCAACATGTGAAATTGTTTAGTTGCGCAGAGTTTTGTAGCATTTAGGCATTCCTCAAGCATAAGCCACATCTTTATTCATCAACAATGTAACACTCCCTCCTCCTAGGTCCACATAAGCAACTGACTAGCCGAGGTAAACGTGTGACGAGAGAGGTCACTATAAGGAATTCAACTTCCTTGGTGACCTTAAGGAAATGGAATCGACAAAACTTATCAAACAAACCCATCCACATCAACAACAACACCCTCAAGAGACATGTCAGCTGCTTAGACATCCTATCCTTGAGTCCCACTGGTGTTTTAAGCCTTTTAACCCCTGGTCGCTCTCATGCTAGAGGTAAGACAACGTCCAAAAGCCAAAGTTGCTCTCACAGGCCTATGTGCTAGCGTCCCTAGACTCTTTTCAACATACCTGTGCCAGCGTCCTTGGGATTTGAGCCACTTTTCTAGGCCGGAATATTGGCCTCTACCTAGAACTTGTTATAACCTTTAGAATCTATCAAAGACATGATGGTAATATAAACAAATCAAAATTCAACCTCGGGACTAGGCTTGAGCATCCCCAACCGAGACTGACATTCTTTCAGACACTTGGCATCAATGCAATCTACAGGTCTAGGATACAAGACAAAGCATGAATGACTGAAAGAACTTATAAAACATAACCAGAAGGATCACCACCTTCTCCATTGAATTGTTATCACATCAATTAGGTATTTCATCCATCCATTTAACAATTACAAGTAAATGCATGAAATAACCATGACATGAATAGTCATATAACCATGCTTATAACCAGTATAAAACCATATAAATATCAAAGATATGACAACCATTAAATCCACATATAAACAAGTGTAAAAGTAAGAGAACTTATATTTTATTAATCATAGGTAGATCCGACCAAGTTCGAGACTTCCACGTACCACCCAACCATAGACATGGTAGAACCAAATCTCTCTTTCAGCCAATCACCCCCGTGCCATATTCCAAGTATGAATGTGGGATCTCATAGAACAACCAATCCTAAAATAATAAAGGGAATCCAACGGTTAAACCACCTCCACCCTCATCAAACCATGATCACACCAAAACTGGTGCTCCGATCACAACCAAATTGAACTTGGAATGTCATCTGGAATCCATCACTATCCTTGAGGAATTTTTCGTCTCCTTGTCTCTCAGGTTTTACCGCAATCCAATCTCGGATCACTAGGCCCTAAATTGAGACTAGTCTCTCAGGCTTTACCGTAATCCAAACCCAGATCACTAGACCCTAAACTGAGACTCCTCCCTCAGGCTTTATCATGTACGCCCCAAAAATTAGTTAAGGGATTCCTAGGCCTTTGGGAATGAAACTTGAGACCACCTTCGCCCCATATTATGAAATCCATCCGGAAAACCAAAGCTCAAAACCAAGATAAACATACCTGATAGCGTCCCTAGACTCTTTTCAACAGACCTGTGCCAGTGTCCCTGGGATTTGAGCCACTTTTCTAGCCCGGAATATTGGCCTCTACCTAGAACTTGTTATAACCTTTAGAATCTATCAAAGACATGATGGTAATATAAACAAATAAAAGTTCAACCTCGGGACTAGGCCTGAGCATCCCCAACCGAGACTGACATTCTGTCAGACACTTGGCATCAATGCAATCTACAGGTCTAGGATACAAGACAAAGCATGAATGACTGAAAGAACTTATAAAACATAACTAGAAGGATCACCACCTTCTCCATTGAATTGTTATCACATCAATTAGGTATTTCATCCATCCATTTAACAATTACAAGTAAATGCATGAAATAACCATGACATGAATAGTCATATAACCATGCTTATAACCAGTATAAAACCATATAAATATCAAAGATATGACAACCATTAAATCCACATATAAACAAGTGTAAAAGTAAGAGAACTTATATTTTATTAATCATAGGCAGATCCGACCAAGTTCGGGACTTCCACGTACCACCCAACCATAGACATGGTTGAACCAAATCTCTCTTTCAGCCAGTCACCCCCGTGCCATATTCCAAGATTGAATGTGGGATCTCATAGAACAACCAATCCTAAAATAATAAAGGGAATCCAGCAGTTAAACCACCTCCACCCTCATCAAACCATGATCACACCAAAACTGGTGCTCCGATCACAACCAAATTGAACTTGGAATGTCATCTGGAATCCATCACTATCCTTGAGGAATTTTTTGTCTCCTTGTCTCTCAGGTTTTACCGCAATCCAATCTCGGATCACTAGGCCTTAAATTGAGACTAGTCTCTTAGGCTTTACCGTAATCCAAACCCAGATCACTAGACCCTAAACCGAGACTCCTCCCTCAGGCTTTATCATGTACCCCCCAAAAATCAGTCAAGGGATTCCTAGGCCTTTGGGAATGAAACTTGAGACCACCTTCGCCCCATATTATGAAATCCATCCGGAAAACCAAAGCTCAAAACCAAGATAACATCCCAACATACCTGATAGCGTCCCTAGACTCTTTTCAACAGACCTGTGCCAACGTCCCTGGGATTTGAGCCACTTTTCTAGCCCGAAATATTGGCCTCTACCTAGAACTTGTTATAACCTTTAGAATCTATCAAAGACATGATGGTAATATAAACAAATAAAAAGTCAACCTCGGGACTAGGCCTGAGCATCCCCAACCGAGACTGACATTCTGTCAGACACTTGGCATCAATGCAATCTACAGGTCTAGGATACAAGACAAAGCATGAATGACTGAAAGAACTTATAAAACATAACCAGAAGGATCACCACCTTCTCCATTGAATTGTTATCACATCAATTAGGTATTTCATCCATCCATTTAACAATTACAAGTAAATGCATGAAATAACCATGATATGAATAGTCATATAACCATGCTTATAACCAGTATAGAACCATATAAATATCAAAGATATGACAACCATTAAATCCACATATAAACAAGTGTAAAAGTATGAGAACTTATATTTTATTAATCATAGGCAGATCCGACCAAGTTCGGGACTTCCACGTACCACCCAACCATAGACATGGTTGAACCAAATCTCTCTTTCAGCCAGTCATCCCCGTGCCATATTCCAAGTATGAATGTGGGATCTCATAGAACAACCAATCCTAAAATAATAAAGGGAATCCAGCGGTTAAACCACCTCCACCCTCATCAAACCATGATCACACCAAAACTGGTGCTCCGATCACAACCAAATTGAACTTGGAATGTCATCTGGAATCCATCACTATCCTTGAGGAATTTTTCGTCTCCTTGTCTCTCAGGTTTTACCGCAATCCAATCTCGGATCACTAGGCCCTAAATTGAGACTAGTCTCTTAGGCTTTACCGTAATTCAAACCCAGATCACTAGACCCTAAACCGAGACTCCTCCCTCAGACTTTATCATGTACCCCCCAAAAATCAGTCAAGGGATTCCTAGGCCTTTGGGAATGAAACTTGAGACCACCTTCGCCCCATATTATGAAATCCATCCGGAAAACCAAAGCTCAAAACCAAGATAAACATCCCAACATACCATGGCATCCAGAAAAAAGGCAAGGCTAGGCCGAAAACCATTGTCATAACTCGACAAATCCATGCCAACGACAACAAGAGGACCATACACCAACATGCATGTCCAAACCAGCTAGGAAATTACACATGTAAAAGGTAACCTGCAGGTATTCATGTTGAAGCTACTTGATCTTGCTCTTCTTCCTTCATCCTTGCTTTCATTCCTTCCCTTTGCTTACTTTCCTTCATTGATCCAAAGCTAGAGTGCTCCAAGAAAAAATCTAAGTGACCGAGAGTGAGAGAGAGAATAATGAGAGAGCTCCAAACTTGAACTGACAAAAGGTTACCAACTAATCCTCACGAGCCTTTTTATGAATGAGGCCTCTAATTTCTTCATTTTATATTATTTTCCTTCATTTTCCTCCTCACATGCAACATGTGACCTTTCACCTTGCTTTTATCCTAACTTCCTTTATTTTCATAAATAAATGGGCCAAAAATGTATTTTTGCCTTTTAATATCTTTGCCTTAGCCTTTGCCAATTTCCTTAGCTAAAAACACACATCCAGTGATGTCCACTAGGTTATCTTTGCCCAACATTCAACTTGGAATAAGTGCTCCTTAATCGTGGTCTTATTTTGCATTTATTAACTTTTATTACATGGAATTTTCACTAGGGTTGTTACAGACAACTAGTCGACCATAAACATGGCCAAAAATCTAGTTTTTCATTCCAAAACAAAGCATGTGGACACAAAGTATCATTACATCAGGAAACTCATTGCAAAGGACATCATTAAACTAGTATATTGTCCTTCAAAAGATCAGATCTTAGATATTTTCACAAAACTAATTGGCAAGATCAAATTTACGAAGTTCCAGGAAGAGCCTCGTATCTGTTGTAATGTATTTTTGGATCAAATGGGGGAATGTTAGATGATCCAAAATATATAAACTATAGTTTCGTTATTTAGAGTCTAATATTTAATTAAATATTGGAGACATTTTAGAATAGTTAATTGTTGTAAAAGGTATGACATCTAGAAAGGTGTCGTTTCCAAGGAACTAATTTAGGAAAATAGTTAAGAGTGTTGTTACAAGAACATTAATTGTAAATGGACACTTGCAAATGAAATAAGTTATCCATAACAAAAATAGTTTAGGACATAAGCTTATTTAAAGCTTGTTTCTCTCCACTTGCAAGGGCGTTGAGTCATCATGTGTAAGCTCTAGCAGATTTTATGTAACTTTATTTTCCTTGTTAATAAAATTTGTGTGTCTGAGTACACTTATGCTATTACCCTTCTTTGAGTTCATGGGTTTCTCTTGGAGGGAAATCCCCGGGAAGAGATAATCAACCCTTCCTCTATATTAATACTCTTGAAAAAGAGGATCATGGGGAAAATTAAGGCATGAAGAAAAGTCAATTGACCCTTCCTTATGCTTTGCAATTGACCCTTCCTCTAGATTAATACTCTCATTAAGGAGGATGTTGGGGAAGATTGAGACACGAATAAGGATCAAATAACTCTTCCTTACACTTTGCATTCTCATCAATGGGGAGCCTAAGAAAGGGTCGACAAACCTTTCTCAAGATTAGCATTCTCATTAAGGGGTAGCGCAAGGAAGGATTAGCCCACTCTTCCTCAAGCTTATAAATTTCACCCAAAATTGGTTTTGGCTAGCAACCTTGAAACTTGCAACCCCCAAATTCAACAACTAGCAATTTATCGCACACCTAGATCTCATTCTAAGTTTTGTGTCTATTACAACAACTAAAGATGGAGAAAAACAAAGATATCAATAAAGTTGAATATGGTATATTGTCCATTGATTAGTCAACTTGTAGGATATGTAGGGTTCATTATAAGGTGATAATTAAGAAATTAATCCCATTTATTTGATTTTGTTAATTTGAAGTTTGATGTCGAAAAGGTATGAAAATATTAGCAATGTCACGTCTACCATAGTGTACAACTATCTACACGAGATGAAGTGTTTTTGCAACCTAATGTGGTCCGGGAGTTGCTTTTGCATTGACCAATGAACTTTATTGAATTTACCAATCCATTGATACATTATTCAAAATGTACATATGTAATCATTGTCACCGATTATTTGATGCATTGGGAAAAGACTATAGTAACCCAAGACTACTTGGTGAAGGCCACCACAAGGTTCATTGTTTAGAATATCATCACGAGATTTGGATTTGATGCAAGAGCATTCACCCCAAGGAAAATCATTGTATTTTAGTAGACATAAGGGGGGTCATGTATTATAAGGAAGTTGGTTTCCTAAGTCTCAAATTAATGTAGTATTTAGGCTTTTGAGTGCATAGAATAGGAATTAATTAGCTAATGTGAAGTATCTTGTAAATGCTCTCGAATAAAGGAGAACATGAGTGGTTAGTAATGACAAAAGAGTTAGAAGTCAATTATAACTCTTAAAGCAGTTCACGATTCAAGGAACTAAAGAGAGTTCTTAAGAATTAAATGAAGTTAGAAGTGGACATAGAGGATAGAGGACATTTAGGAGTCAATTCACTAGATCTAGGATTTGAACCAAAATTAGTTCAAAGAACCTTTCTGGTATAAATGTAAGCCTACGGGCAGAGCGAAGAGGGGAGGCCACTGATAGTTGAAGATCAGGCCTGTGAGAGACACAAAGTCTCGAATTTAATCATTTGTTTATACTTACGTATACAGAGGTTTATTCCTAGTTGTGTAAATGTGTGAAATGAGTATTTTATGAATGAATTACATATGAATTCGTAGGTTCTGTAACAGGGTTGCAGACAGAGTTCTGTAGAACGCGTAAAGGGAGAGAATGATTCAGAGGAATCATCACGAGTTTTATAATCCAATTGATGGAACATAATGAAGCTCTAGAGAGAAGTAGCGAAGTGAGAATTCACAGAGGAGTTAAGCTCAAAGAAGTTGAGTAGTAGAGGCAGAAAGCGAAACCCTAAAGAAAAACCCAAACCACAGAGAAAACGCTAAAGAATTAGCGTAAATTCTAAGTAAAAAGGAAGAGCGGAGAAGTGAAGTATCGGCGCATATGAACTGCTAGATCTTAAAGATCAACGGTCATCGTGTGATAGAAGAGCATGGGAAGTAACTAGCTAAAAGGTTTGTTTATAAGCGAAATGGTATTTCGGGCGGCGAAGAAACCATAAGTGGTATTGAGAATTGAGGGGTCGATTCCATATATATCATGCCACGTAGCAGCAGAGGCGAGAGGGGAAACCACTTTATCAGGCGGTTAAACCCAACGTTTGTGGTCGATCGAAATCTACCATGAACTGTTGGATCTGTTGGGAGGAGATCAATGGCGGGGAAAAGAATACTACACACGAAGTAAGCGGACCCAAAGGGAGTTATATGGCGCAATTAATATGTTTGGAGTTCCGGAGGTTAATCACATATCAAAGGAGATGAGGAACCACATGTTAATGTGACCCGTGAACTACATCGATTGCTATAAGCGAAGAGGTAAACCTCGGAAAATGTGCCAAGGCCATACCAAGGTGGAAAAGGTGTGTTTGCATATATTTCCTTTGTAAATGATTATAAAGGAAAATAGTGTCACAGGACGATTGCGTGCGAGTAGTTGATCGGTAATTGGGGATCATAGTAGCGTTGTGGAGCGACTAAAGGTGTGGACTCGACAATAATCATGAATGCGGGTTTATAAGGTTTGAAGTCCAGCCTATGTGTTTCGGTCGGGTTTTCCTTTGTAATCCAATAAAGTGAAGCCCCGCGTAAAAAGGTAAGATTGCAAGTATTTCCTTTGTAAATGGGTTATAAAGGAAAGTAGCATCGATGGGAGAATTTAAGTGTTAATATATGTAACCAATGGTTAAAGAAGAGAAAGGTTAAATATATATGGTTTAGAGGTTAGCGAAGGGTTAATGACAGGGTTTTAATCCCAATAGGAAGGATTTAAAATAATGGCTTTAATAAAGTCATAATTGAAATCTCGAGGGTTGATTAATAGGGCCTTAACCATTGATGGTTGAAGATTTGACTCCTTTGAGAGTTAAATACCTGGGACTAACGTGCTTATGCATTTATATGCATATTGTGAGTGTAAGTGGGGTAACCATGCATCAGGATTCCCGTGCATCCTAACAAAAAATTAGGGCAAACATTTAATTGATGATGTGCTTATTGCACTGGTAAATGAATTCATGGTCCACCATCATATCACTACATCATATCATCCACATGCTAATGACACAAGAGAGACAACTAATAAGCTTCTAGAAAGAGGATTGACCATGGCGTCCTAGGTTAATAGGGATGATTATGATGAAAAATTATTGTAATTCCATGGGCCTATATGACTATGCCAAAAACATTAATTAAGCAGACACCATTCAACTTGGTGTGTGTACAAGAAAGAATTATATTGTAAAATATTTGATACTAAACCCATGAGTAACTATTGCTAGGCAACTGTCAAACATAATATATTTATAGGATAGGTTGGATATGTTGGTCCAGTTACAAGAGCAAAAGTTTCTAGTGGGCCACCATCAAATGGCACAAAAAAGGTTTCAAAAGCCATTGCACAACAAACATATAAGGAACATGTAGTTTGAACATGGGGATCTCATGTTGATGTATGATGTTAATATTTGAAAATGCCTAGGAAAGTTAAGGATGCATGGGCAAGGACCCTATCAAATTATGCAGGTAATTGGTAAGGGTGTTGTTGAAAAATGTGCAACAAGAAATGTTAAATTTAGAATGTGCTAAAAATAGACCTGCTAAAAATAGCATGTCTAAAAATAGCAGTTTGGCCAGTGAGGTCATTGGCCACATTGGGTGAGAGGTGAAACTGCTAAAAATAGAAAGTTCTAAAAATAGCATTTATGGGTCTCTTCCTATTTATAGCAGTCCCTAGTCTATCTATAGGAAGTAAAATTAATTTTGGTCTTAACACCAGTTGGAAATATTAATTAATTAATTTAGTTGAGTTAATTAGTTAAGGAAATTCGAATTTGAAGTCTTTGTGAGCATGCACATGAGTTGTCCCACTGATTGAGGAATTTATCCTTAATTTCCTCCAATGATTGAGTGCATAAGTATGAGTTCTATAATGAGAGAACCAGTTGACTTAGTTCTAACTAGTCAAGTCCAGTTAGATTATTTTAACAAGTTGTTAAAATAATAAAATATAATTTGTTAATGCTTGCATGCATGTGACAACTATTATTTTAGATAGCTGAGAATTCACTCATGGATAACTGTTGCATGTCAGTTCTGTCAGAGACCCAGTTGAGATCAGATGTGGGACAATGTATGCTTGGATATTTTTAAAAAGTATTCCTTGCATGGAGAAGGATCTATTATAGGAGATTGGAGGACTTGTGGCCTATATATTGAGGCCTAGGTAATCCATGATTTTTCATCTTCTGATTATAGAGAGAGCAGGATAGCTATTGAGTTGATTCTTTTTGTATGTTGTTGAGGATCTCCACTTGATTGA
>APFE031012618.1:5872-21761 GCA_000404065.3 Pinus taeda | reverse complement strand
GAGAGATGCCACATCTGTTGCTGAGCCGAAGAGGCCAGTCAGAGAGAGTAGACCACCTGAGAGATTTTGTAGCTATATGGTGATGGTTACCAGCATCCTTGACTCTGAGCCTTCTAGCTATGAGGAGGTAGCTAGCCAGCGGGTCTGGAGAGAGGCCATGCAGGAGGAGTATTCTTCTATCATGAAGAATGATGTTTGGGAGGTGGTGCCGAGGCCTGAGGGCAAGTTCGTGGTTATTTCCAGATGGCTTTACAAGGTAAAGCATGCTGCAGATGGAAGCATTGAGAAATTCAAAGCGAGGTTTGTGACTAGAGGGTTCTCCTAGGTAGAGGGAGTTGATTATGAGGAGACCTTCGCTCACGTGGCTCGATATACTTCGATTCGCTCCATTATATCGATAGTAGCAGAGATGGGTTGGAAGATCCACTAGATGGATGTGAAGACCGCATTTCTCAATGTCTTCATACAGGAGGAGGTGTACATTGAGCAGCCACAGGGCTTTGAGGTGCATGGGAAGGAGTCCCATGTGTGCAGACTGAAGAAGGCCCTTTATGGCCTGAAGCAAGCTCCCAGAGCTTGGTACTTCAGGATAGATACTTATTTGCAGGGGATGGGTTTCACAAAGAGTGAGGCAGATCCGAACCTTTACTTTATTGTGATAGGTGAGGAGCCTCTCATTCTGGTGTTGTATGTGGATGACTTGGTCATTACAGGTGCAGAGGGACTCATAGAGCACTGCAAGAGAGATCTTGCGACGGAGTTTGAGATGAAGGACATTGGCTTGATGCATTACTTTTTGGGTTTGGAGGTGTGGCAGGAGGAGGGGCATTTCTTCCTGGGGCAGGGGAAGTATATTGTAGACATCCTTAGCAGATTCCACATGGAGGATTGTAGACCCATGTCGACACCGATGATCACCAACTGGAAGAAGCTTCATGCTTCGGATTCCGAGTTGGTGGATCCCACATTGTACATACAGTTGATTGGTTCCTTCATGTATTTGGTCAACACTAGACAAGATATCTGTTTTGCAGTCAACACGATGAGTCAGTTTATGTGTGAGCCTAGGAAGGTCCACTGGGTGGCTGCAAAACACATTTTGCAGTACTTACAGGGGACAGTGGATTATGGTCTGGACTACAGGCAGGGAGATGGAGTGAGATTGGTAGGATACACTGATTCTGATTGGGCAGGTTGTGCTTCTGATAGGAAGAGCACTTCAGGGTGTTTTTTGGGTTGGGTTCAGCAGTAGTGTCATGGAGCCGGAAGCAGCAGTCAGTAGCACTGAGTTCAGCAGAAGCAGAGTATATGGCAGCCAGTCTAGCTAGTTGTGAGGCCATCTTGCTTCGCAAGATGTTGTTTGGCTTATTTGGTCAGTCGTTGAGACCTTCAGTGATCTACTGTGATAATCAGAGTTGCATTAAACTCACGAAGAATCCAGTATTTCATGTCAGGTCAAAGCATATCGGGATCAGATATCATTTCATCAGAGACTATGTTCAGAAGGGAGCTATGAAGCTTGAGTATATTTCCACTGATGAGCAGGTAGCAGACATTCTTACCAAAACCTTACCACGGGGCAAGCATGTTTACTTCAGAGACAAGATGGGTGTGGTGAGGAACACCTTCCTCGGTAAGAGGGAGTGTTGAAAATTTGGTACCGGAGGACAAGTGGTTCCCTTAGGCTTTGATCTTTGGCCTAGGGAAAAGTGTCCAAAAGATTTAATTTTTCTCCTAAAGTGACTTTATAATTTTTATAAAGTTAAAATCTAATTTAAAAGTGACTTTAAGTGATAAAGTTACTAAGTCTAATTTTAAAGTGACTTTTATAAAGTCAATGAAAAATTAGAAAGGAAAAGTGACTTTGGAAATAAATGACTAAGTGGGTCTTTATTAAAGTGGGTGAATTAAAAAATAGAAAGTGAGATTTAAATGTGCATTTAATCTCAGCCATTGATCTAAATCTATCTCAGCCATTGGATTTAGGGATCACCCAAAAGTCCTTCAGGGTTGGGTTAAAGGAGGAAAAGGAGAAAAAGATCATTCATTCTTTCATGAGCAGATTGGGAGAAGGAGAGCGAGAGAGCAAGGGAAATTTCTGGACAGGAAGGAGAAAGAGGCAGCAGTTTGGCACACATACCAGGCAGCTCTTCAGCAAATCAGAACAGCAGAAAGAACAAGCAGAAAAAGCTGATTTTTTGCTGAAAATTTGAGAAAAACTGATTTTTGGGCACAAATATCTAGGAAGTGATTTTGGCACAGAAATCGAGGTCCGTTCGTACAGTCTGTACGGTCGTCCGTACAGTCCGTACGGTCCGCACATCTGTACGTTCGTACAGTCTGTACATCCGTACCGCGCGTACAGCAAGTTCCTAGGTTGTCTGTTGAGCTGAAAAACAGATAAGTTTGCTTGCTGGAAATTTATTTTGCTGAAATTTTCTCACTGTAAAAAGGCATTTTCCTGAAATAAAGAAGAACTCTCAAACTGGTTTTCTCCAAGAGTTGTAGGAGGTTTTTCCAGGGTCACATTGACCAAAAATATCAGTGTTTTAATGTGTTTTATGGCTGTTTATTACCGCTGATTTTTATTTCTGCAATTTCCAGCATTCTGTAAATTTTCCAGAATTTGTGTTTTCAGCAAATTTATTTTTTCCAGCTTGTTGAATGTATGTTTATGGGAAATGGCATTTAACTACATGGGAGAAATAAGGAGAAACTGAAAACCGGTGTGGGAAAGCATAAATTTTTACAAAAATAATAAACGTTTAGCTGAGGTGTTAGGTAGTTTTAGGTTGTTGAACATATGTCCCATTTGTCCTGTCTCATCAGGATATTTCTTGACCATTAGGAAGCTACACATATGTACATTAGAAGCTCAATTTAAGGAGGGAAAGCAGAGCTCAAGAAGCTCGAGAAGCAAGCCTCTGAAGCTCGATCTACAGACCTACAAGGCTTCTATAAATACATCATTATGGGAAGTTAAATGAACTTAATGTTTTTCCTTATTTATGTGTCTACTTTGTTTTTTCCACACTCTCTCTCTCTAGCATGTGAATTTTCGAATAAATTGTAATCATGACCCCATTATCTCTACTTTTATTGTCTATTTAAACCTGGGGTGCAGTTTAAGTCTGAAATCAAAGGGGATACAATTAAATCAACATTAAATCTGCATGTGTGTAAATCCCGATATGAGAAAGTTTGACATGAGTTCCTAAGATGGTCAAAATCGCCAATTCAAAGAACTACCTAGAGATGGGGGCATGTTTTATCCACCGACCCATTGAACAAGTTGCATGTCAAACTCAATTGATTGTAGCTATAACTAATGGCTCGGGGCTCTATAGTTGTAGGTAGAAAATAACAAAATAATTTGAGGGCTTACAGATACTCCCCCTTGCTCCCAACTCCATAATAGAATTTTGCTTTAGGATATAAGTTCTGAATTTCATGTTTCAAAACCAACAATTACATATATAGCCTAAGCATATTAACCAAACTGTGGAACCGCAAGATCGAAGGTTGAATGATATTAGAGTTGTAAGGTCTGAGGCTAGAAGAAAGTTTGGGTGAGATGCGAGGAGTTAGCATGAACGAGGTTTAAATTGTAAACCAGAACCTTGATGAGGAACCACGATTGTAGAACACCACCCCCCCTTCTTTAGCTTATGTAAGGGATCACCCCCTCGCCTTGGTGCAATCCATGAGGACAGAAGGCCACCAGAGGGATGAGAACGCCTAATCACTTGCAATACCAAGGTTAAAGATTCTTTGGAGCAGGTTGTGTCGGGCTGCATCAAGTGGTATCAGAGTGACAATTACGCTCCTTGGGAATAACAAAGAAAAGGAAGTGGCCATAAGAAAACTATAGCCAACAAAGCATTTAGAAGGATTGCTCGTGAATAAGAGTGAGCTAAAGAATCAAAGATTTGAAACTAGTGAGGGAAAGGATATTTCTCGTGAAGACAATGAAGAATCAAGGCTGATGGGAGATCCAAAAGTAGAAGAATATATTTCAACCATTGACAGCAAATGTTCGCAAGCTCTGAGTATAGGAGAGATGCATCTAGCAATTGAAAAGATAATGTTGATTTCAGTTGTTAAATTAATTATGTTTATGTCGGAAATGATGAACATGAAGATGGACAACTTTCAAAAGTTTTAATGAAAGAGGATAAATCGTGGTAGAGGCTGAAGGCAACCAAAGTAGAAACTAGATGTAGAATAGATTGGAGAAAATCCCAGCCAAGAAGCAAAGTTAGAAGAATAGTTGAAAGAAAGGAATGTAGAAAGTTGAAAATCTCAGTATAAGGAGACCTAGCATGTAAATTGGTCTCACGTTTTTTTATTTTATTATAGTCCAAGAGATTGGAGATTGTAGGTAGCAACAGGAGAATTGCAGCAGAGAACCATCGTAGCAAAGAAGTTGCAACAAAGAGGAAAAAATGTTCCCAAATGTGGTTGGAAAGACAAGAGGATAAAGGAAATCCTCAAGGAAGGTGAACATAACAAGTGAAGTTCTCGAGAGAGGTGAGCAGAGTGTAATAGCTAGGGACCATAGGAAGTTTGAGAGGTTCCAAACAAGGTGAATTATGATAGCCTTATGCTAATTTCCCTTCATTGTAAATATTTCATATACTAATTATAATTAAAAAGGCATGTGAATTGGGACATAGATTCCAAAGTTTGAGGAAGGAGGTTGCTTGGGATTTGAAGGAAGCTTGTCTTGTTTTATTACAATCATGAATGGATGGCATATATTATTTAAATTGGGATGATCATATTAGTTAATGGAAGCTATAGAAGAGGACAAAGGAACCATGCTTGCCTTGGATAAATCCACAATGTAGAAAGGACAAAAAATAATGAAGGATGGGTTGCACTAGAAGTTGGGATAGTGGAAGTCAACCTACAGGAAAGAGATGTGAAACTATTGGCACAACAACATCCCCACCACAATTGAAAAATGACAGAACCATTATGGTCGAGCTGGAGGACATGAAACAGGAGTGTCTTCCCCAAAACTAAAATGATTGCAGAACATTAGTGGAAAAGACCCAAGGAGAAGGAACCTTGATAGATATTTTGGAAACTGAGAGCAGGGTACAATAGAAATTCCTTGAATCACATTCTCACACATGAAGGGAATAACATTATGGAGATGGAGAAAAACAAAGAACACATAGGAGCACTGCAAAGAGAGAATAAAAAGAAAAAGGAGAAGAATTTCTCAGGAAGAGGACAGTAGAAGAAATGATTGCGCTCTAGAGAAGAGAAAGCATAACGTAGGAGGAAAAGGAGAAGCAAGCTCTATGATACTACCAGAACGTAGGGAGTAGAGTAATCATTCGGTTGAGAATTGGGAGGTGGAATAATATATCTCAGGTGAGGGCAATAGTCTCTGGATTCCCTATAATATTGGAGGGTGCATATGGTTTTCTTTGGATTCCCTTTACAACTTAGGTGGAGGCTCATTCCTTTGATTCATGGAAGGAGAGTTCCTTAGCCCCTTATCTTTTTTTCTTGGTTTTTATAGTGAGCTCTCGACTCCCTAGTTAATTTTAAGGTGGAGGCATAAGCCTCTGGACTCACTTGCTGCTTTAAGTGTGGAGGCATAAGCCTATGGACTCCCTTATTGATTTGAGGGTGGAGGCATAAACCTTTGGACTCCCTTGTTGACTTAAGGATGGAGGCATAAACCTCTGGACTCCCTTGTTGATTTGAGGGTGGAGGCATAAGCCTTTGGACCCCCTTGTTGATTTGAGGGTGGAGGCATAAGCCTATGGATTCCCTTGTTGATTTAAGGGTGGAGGCATAAGTCTCTGGACTCCCTAGTTGAATTGAGGGTGGAGGCATATGCCCCTAGACTCTCCTATTGATTTGAGGGTGGAGGTGATAGCCTCTAAATTCCCTTGTTTTGAAAAGAGTGGAGGTGAAACGCATCTGGACTTGCTTGTTGGGTTGGTGGGTGGAGGTGAGCCTTTGGATTCCTTCTTTTTGTCAATGATAGCAGAGCTACATTTCTTATTAAAGTAGTTGAAGGGTGGAGGTCGTGGACCTCTAGATTCCCTGTGAGAAATTGACTACATGGAGTAGCTAGTGTGTGGAGCTGGAATGTCCTCTGGAGTCCCTGTTTCAGTAGGCATAATTGGTTTAATCCCTTAAGTGCTCATCCTCAAGCTTTGGAATCTGGCTTGGGTGTGACCACTACAATAAAGGCTTGGCTACAATGTGTCTAAGGTTGGGTGGAGATTCAAAGTCCCAATATTAGTTGCTAGACCTTCCAACTTCTAAGATAAGTGATACTCAAGCTCTTGCACTTAAATGTTCAAAATGTGTCTAATGTGTTGGCTTAAGGTTTGTGTTGATATTTATTCAATGTGTTGTTCCAATGCTTGTGTTATGTTATGGAATGTGATTTTCTGCATGCTTAAGGAATTTTGATTTCCTTTGTAATTCCAGAGTAAATGAATATATTCATGAGCTTGTTTATTTGCTTATCATTAGCTTAATAGGCATGTGGATTTCTGAACTCATATGAGCTTGGAATTTGTCCAATAAGCTCCAAGTTAAATGAATGGACATATCCATGTTTGATTTGTTATAGAATTAAAAAGAACTAGCTATTAAGCCCTATTTTAACACTACTAAGCTTAGGAAGGATAGCTTGAATGGGCTGGGTTGAGCCTTGTTGAAAGCTCAGGAGAGATATCACATACATTGAAAGCTCAGGAGAGATATCACATACATTGAAAGCTCAGGAAGGTTAGGCTTATGGTGCTTCATAATATGTAAATACATATGGTCACGTAGGGTTGAGCCTTAAGGCAATAAGGGCCTAGCCCTCACATCGTAATAGGCCATATTTGATAGAACCACCATGAATAAGCGTCAAGGGCGGGAAAAATACCCAAACATACACATACTTTCATATGTTGCGAGTTGGAAGTTAAGGGCCCGAAAGAGCAAGGAGATTAGAGCCTTCATCACCCATGTAAACAAGCATTATGTCCAAGCGTTAGGAGGCCTTAGCAATGGGCGAGACGCAAAGCCATCAAGCGACGAGAAGTTTGACTTCTTGGAAGAATGATCCTGGAGAATTCGAGCGGAGGCTGGGACAAACTTGTCAAGATTTAATTTTGAGGATGATGTGGCATCAGGGGGGCCTCTCATACGATCTCAACCGTTGATTTGATATACACACTTCTCGTTGTTGGATGGACCCCACAGAAAATTTCCCAGACATTTGAAAGGGAGGTAGGATGGAAACTCCCAGCTTTATATGTTGAGATGACGTGGTGCTATGGGGTCACTTTTCTAACACCCATTATATCAGGGTAGAGGACCCCAAACATATTCTTTAACATGAAAATGCATTTTACCTTGAAGTGGAGGACTGGTCAGACCCATGACCAACATGGCCTCGGGGTGATGTGGCAACCTGGGAAGATGACACATGTTAGTTGAATTCAAGATCTCTGTGGGGTCATGTGACCTCTAAACATGAGACATGTAGCAAACCTAAAGTGGAACCACATGGAAGGGTGACGTCAACCCAGCAAAAGGAGTCGGTGACATTACCCTAACACCTTGTCCTCAACGATTTCCTATGGTGTGCGATGCAATCTCGTCGGGATTTTATCCCTAAGTTGAGGTGGCAATGGTGGAGACCACATGCATAATTGTAAGGGACATGTCCACACGTGATTGACTGAGATGTAATCCAACTAATTGAGATGATAGTATGGCCAGGTGACCTTGCACCACACCCCAACAGTAAAGAGGGGTAGCATCACCCTTGCAGGTTTGAACGTTGGGACAGTATAATGGTTGAGATTTAAGTCTTGGGGTGATGTGGCTCTGAGGGGCTCACTCGGAGTGAAGTTGCATAGGAGGAGGGATGGCAAAGGATATAAGACCTCATTTGATTGGTTGATACATCACACTAGTTTGACATGGTGACGTGATAGGGCAACTTCCATCTAACCTAGAAGCTCTTTCCCGACAGTTTTGATGGGGGACTATAAAGGAACCCACCAAGATTTTCTTCTCGTGGTGATGTGGCCATGGAGGGGCCCATGTATATATATATTCATTTGGAAGGGTCTTGCCAATCATAGTGAGGAGTAATGTGACACCATTCATGAATGGGTCAACAAGTTAGAGATGCCACGTGGGTAGTGACATGACCATAATTTAGGTAGCCATGTGGTGGGTCAGATGGTGTGGCGAGACTTGATAGGCGAGACTTAATCGACCATATCTCTTGATCTGGGAGTCAGATCAAGGAAAAATATATATTGTTGGAAAGGTCTCGATGAGACGAATGCAATGATGTCATTCATTTTAAGTTTTGAGGAAGTTGACAAAAATAGAAAAATTTAGACCCCATTTCCATAACTGGACTTTGGAGGTCATGTTATCAAGCTAACTACCTCCTTCTACCCTTAATAGGGGCTAAGGATAGTAGCAAGTGTGTTACATGAACCTATGATACTAAAAGGACAATCCTAGAGGATAGAAGTTTGTTGAGGTGTCTTGTGGAGGATTGTTTATGGCTCATGGTGAGCATGGAGAAGCTCACAGAGAAGGAGAAAGAGATGACTACTAATGGTCATGTTAAGGGCTTAGGTGAATGCCATAGGAGAATAGAGAAAGATGCTAAAGTAGATGGCATTAGGAGAAGAAAGATAATCCGAGAGGATTTTGACAGAGAGATGGATGAGTTAAATGAGAGGCTTGGTGTAATAAACATGTTTCTATGAGAGAGGGAGAAGGAAGACCAGAAATGTGGATGGGATCTGGAGAAGAAGATCCAAAGACCTATTAGACAACTATATGCCAGGAAGCTAAGGCACTTGTTGAGTACTGAGTCATAAATGAAGAACTCAAAGCAAGTGAGCATGGAGAGGAGGAAGTTCACTATTGTGAATCAGAACAAGGAGTATTCCTTGGAAAGGAGGATGAGGAAGATATTGTAGAGAGACTAGATGAGAGTCTCATGGATCATGAGAAAAGTCTCTATCAACTTGGAGACATGAAAGCAGAGGCACTAATTGGGGCTAGAGAACTCATGATTTTAATATCGATGTTCTCGGTATCATTGCAGGTCACAAGAATGGGAAAGGAAGATAGTAATCCATAATTGTCATAATGATAGAAGATAATGAAGGAGCATTTACTTGAAGCATTGGAGGAGGACAAAATTTAAATTCTATCATACTAAAAGATGAGGTAATATTGTCTCATAAAGGCAACTAGAAGAAGAACCATACACAACTAGTGGAATTGGTGATGAAGATAGTAGAAGAGGCTAAATGGCCTTGTGTTTTTAAAAGTAATAAATTTTATGTGAATCTAGGATTTTCAAGTCAAAGCATGGACAAATTGTCCAAAAGAAGGATGACGGTGTGTTGAAGGCTCGAAATTTCTGCCTCAACATCGAGGAAAGCCATCCAGTCGGGACCTTAGAGCAGATCCTTTTCCATTTGGAATGGTGGCTCCGATTGGGCTTTATGGGACCAGTTTCCCTTGATATAAAACAATAAAATGGATGAAGTACATAGATGTGAGACTTATGATGTAATTAAGCTAAGAATAAAGTATTTAAACTAGCTATCGATTTATATATTTATCTATCCCGGGAAATCTTATCTATATATGTGATTAAAAGGATTTCACATTCAACATTATAATATAGATTATCAAGCTAATATGGGGTTAAAGCAAATTATGATAAACTAATTTAATAATATAGTTAATTAAATTAGTTGATGAATCGTTACACATATATGATATCGTTGTTCGTGCATATAACATATGATTTCAATTACACATATCAATAGTGAAAGATGTATGATTGCTTACAACATATATATGATAAACATAATCAAACAACCATTTAACTCTTAAGCAAAGAAAAATGGACAGATAATAGTACCCGATATATTGTAACTCTGCTCATGAGAAAAACAATAGCGGGTCAACTTTTTATTAAGGTAAATTGAGTTACATTAGTGCAAACAAAAGATTTCTCTCTAAAATTTGGAACCCCTTCTCCATTCAAACGAAGAGGATTTATAGTTTTCGAACAAAATACAAATATAGTAAAGTAGAGTAAAAGTGTGGAGTGGTTTTAACAAACACTGCTTAAAATAAAACCATAAGACAATTTTAGAATTGGTTATAATAACCCAGCTAAGACTGTGAAGAAGACTGCCTTCCCATACGCTGCTGCAATTCATAGATATTTGTCATAGGCTTCAATTCGAGTGGCGACCGTGGTTGAATCCGCATTTGACCAGTAAATATAGTGTCCTTGAGTGATGGAAACATATAAGTGGTTGTGTTAAATAAGCATCTAAGCATTAAACAATGGCTATGAGGTTTGACTAAGAAATACTAATGGCATTCTAAGTCTATCTTAGAGAGCTTTTCAATCTTCTCGGACTTTTTCTTTGACAAATTCTGCCACGTCTTAGTTAACAATTTAATATCGGGAAGAGTTCCCTCGGGGCAGTATGCAATAAGATTTGCCTGAAACAAATTATCACTGGTAGCTTCAATAAGGTCATTGCAGATGTCCCTTGCATTGAATACCATTGTTTTTGTCTGTTTCAGGAGAAAAATTCCCATTCTCTGAAGACTATGTCCTTATGTGATTCTTCAATCCTTGGGAGGTCGACTGATATTCCTTCAATACTATCTGATCATGTTATATATCCTGCAATCATCTCCTCAATATCATGAAAGTATGTCCTCAAGTAGGATAGTTGGTCTACCAATGAACTGGTTGTTTGACATAAATTGTGAATAATAATTAACTTCTGACAAAAATGACCTATTGTTGAGCAAGGAGAGTATTTATTTCTCCTACTTCTCTTTTAAATTCTGCCAACTTAGGATTGGCTTTCAGTTGTTCATTCTTTTGATGTAGTTCTTGAATATGGGCATCTCAGACCTTTAAATTAGAGTCATGCTGAACTTTAAGGGTGTTGAAATTGTTTTGAAGCTCTATAAGCTGGCCTTGCCATTGTTGAACAATCATTTGCCTCTCATGCTCAAGGCCTTGTTCTAATTCCATTATCCTGTTATCCTTTTCCTTTAGAAGTTATTTAATCTCAGTAGCTTTGTCCATAGTGGCAGAAGCATAAGCTCCTATGAACTGTTTGAGTCTGTTGGGTTCCACTACAGGGGTAGTATGTTAACTTTTCCATAGTACTTCAAATGTTGTGTTTCCAGGGACTAAGGCCTAGGATCGATCAATATTTCTTTTCTTTCTTTGTCTTTTGACCACGACCTTATGTTGGGCACTGTAGAATGTGTTAAGAGGAGGAATCTCTTCGACCCTTAAGACGACCTCGGAGGTCGAGAATACTGGTGTAGTCTCTATATCTTCAACCTCTAAATGCTTGTAAGAAGCCCCAATAGTAAGCAGGGCCTTCTCTACAGTCTCGTAAATGATTAAGACCTTCTCTTGTGATGGACTCTTCAAAACCTCAGGTTTATTTCCTTTTAGAGCATGGCTACATTGTTCCAAACTCAAGCTTATAACTTGTTAGTTATCCCTCAATCTGGGTAGAAGAAGAAGCCCATGTCTCTTTTGGATCAGGGATATCAATAATTTGTTCAGAAGAATTAATTCTAACTTCTTCTTGAGTTGTGCTTTCCTTTGGAAGTTTAAACAAATCCAAGGGTAAACGAGATAACTTTGCTTCCCTGTATTGTGAAAATTGAATAATTTCTAGTGGAGCTAGCTTCTCCGAAATCTATTTGGAAACTATGGCATACGTGGTAGCTTTCTCAAAGACATCATTGAACTGATCATGTTCATAAGAGAATTTCGTTACACTTGATCAGGCAATAACCTTTTTAGTAGTTCCATGTGGATCATACTGCATGTTAGGGATAGTAGGAAACTTTAACTCTAAAATAGAATTCACCTCAATAGTTGCATATTTGAAATTATCTAATGTGAACATACCACAACGGAAAGGAAAGGTAGGCCATACTTTCTTATTGGATTCTTTGAGCACTTTAGAAATTCCATTACCTATAGTTTGGTAGGTTATTTCGTGGGCTAGCAGTTTATCAGGAAAAACTTGTTATCGAGACTGCCAAAGACCTGAATGTAGGTAAACCACTCTTCACCAAACCAATTCCCAAATTTGATCAAATCTGCCTTTGCTCCTGAGGAAATCATAGGAGACCTTTTGTTAAAGACAATTTGATGAATCAACAGCATGACACCCTGGCAGATCTTATAGAAATGGGGTTGGTACTTAGAATCCCAGAGGATATTAGGGTATATATTAATAGGAGTAGGATCCTATAAAGCCCATTCCCATCCCATGGTGGCAAAATTCATATTATAGCATAGGGCGCCCATAACACATGCACACATATAAAAAGGGGGAATTACACCTTCTAAAACTATATGGATTTTTTTATTTTTATTTTTAAATTCAAAATGTGAGTGGCCAAGTAATCAGATAAAATATTTCCCTGATCCAATATATATCCTTCACAAGCAACATCTATTAAAGGAGTCCATTGACCTGGGAAATTCTGAGTATTAAGATAGGAGAAAAGCTACATACCATCACAATAATTTGGCAATAAGGTCCTGTAAGGGCGTCTACTGAATATATGCCCTTTTCCTCACATTTGTGCTTATTTGGATCTCTCCTCCAATCATTGATGGGTTATGATGGATGATCAATGCCACTCATGAACTTCTCAATGAATTGTTTGTCATATTTACACTGAGGAGTAGGCAAACGGTACATAGCGTTGAAATCACTACCACTGGAAGAGTCAATGACTGTATCATTCTTTGTTATAAATCTTCTTCCTCCAATGTTTAAATGTTCCACAACCCACCGGATCATATCTGTAGGGCAGGAGATTAAGCTGAGCGTCAATTCTATGTAGAAATCATTTTGCAACATCAATGTAGGTGGTATTAGAAACCGGAGAAAAATCTTCAACCATGGAAGTCCTTTGAGTAACCCTTTCTCCTTGTTCTTCGAATAACTAATAAATGGATTCCAATAAGGTGCTACCAGCATCTAAAGAACAAAATGTGTCTGAAAACAACTCTGGTGCGTCAATATTTTTAGTTGGTGGAGTGGCTCGCTGTTGCTGAGCAACTGGTTTCTTTCTTGCTTTAGTTACCCTCGACATATCTTTTGAATTGCATTTACCGGGACTGACCTGCAATGGAAAACACAATACTAAGTGATAATTCTCTTGCTAGAAAGCTCTTTACACAAATAACAAATTTCCATAACGATTTCTATCTTCAAAGGGCGAATCATGACAATAATAATTTGAAATGAATAAAGTTGTTTTAGAACTTCAAAATCCATAAATTCGCCACTCTTGGAAATTAAATGAAAAACGTAGATTCACTTGGGCAATGGACACATCAACATTTAAGAGAAATCCCATGGTTGCACTCTAAAAATTATGATATCCAAGACTTTCGATATATATTATTCAAAGATTAAACGATTATAAGTGTAGGCGGACATATATACTAGGGGTTTGATATCGACGTTATCGGGGAAGGGGGGGGGGTGAGTATCGGGAGTGTAAGACATCAGAACGTTATGATATTGGGAGTTTGGTAATAGCATAAGCATTTTGTATCAAAGATATCGGGTATCGAAGGTTTGTGACATCGAAGATTTTGAGATGATGCTGGGTTTGAGAGCTCTGGTATGCTAGGTGGCAATGTTGTGGGGCCGGTGTTACTTTGAAGTATTAAATATAAAAGAAACGTTCACTTTATGCTTTAGATATCGGGGAAGTTTGATTGGGGATTTTTTTATCGTAACTTTCCTATAAAGAATGTTATGATATTTGAATGATGAAGAAGATAAAGGTCGGGTACTAATAAAATTAAAACCTAAAATTTTTATTATAATAATAATAGTTATAATAATGTTTTTTCATAATTTATAACATGTTTAAAGTTTTATTATAATCCTTTAATAATTTTGTAATGCTCTAATGTTATTCTAAACAAATGATTAAATTTTTAATTATTATTAAAAACAAATATATGGATGTTTTTTAATAATTATATATATATTTATAATAATATAAATACTATTATAAATAATGAGAGTTTTTTTTTTTCAAAGAAAAAAATCAAACTTTTTATAAACAGAATAAAACATTACAAAGTATATGCTGGAGCATTCAGATTGCTGTATGATTTAATAATCATAGAGCTCTACAAGAAGTCTGCCCTTCCTGTCCAGAACTGAGAAAAATATGGTACCCCTGATTTGAAACCATGAGCTTCCTCTATTGAGGAAAACAACTCCTGTCTCAAAATCAGTCATAGCAGAATTAATAGTTTTCCATATGCTGAAAGTCTGCATAGATAAACAAAAACATTGCATCTATTTCCCGGGTCTCCTCACCGAGGAAAACAACCCAAACAGAAAATAGATACAAAAGTCATTCAGGACTGAAAACAGTTTAATAAAAACCATATCAGTTGTGAAACAAAAACAGGCTTTACATAGCCTGAAGAGTCAAAAAAGTAAACAGTCTAAGTGTAAGGAGGCTGATCCGAGGCACGGATCTCTCCATGGTTCTCCTCCACTATTCTCCAACGGCCAATATCTTGTTGCAGACCCTCTTTAGAAAGCCTGTCTGCTGTATCATTGCGTTCCCTGTAGATGTGGCATAGAGAGAAAACATTAAAAGAAAGCTTTAACTGCAGAATCTCTTCTAATAAAGGTAACAAGATATAATATTGACATCTACTTTTCCCATTGGACCATTTTATAACATTCAAAGAATCACCAAAAATCTGAACTGTGAAGATGTTCCTGTGGATAAGCCAGCATAAGAGCAGTTTTAGAACAGAAAATTCCGCGAAGTTATTTGTGCCATCGCCTAATCCCACAGAGGCTTTTAGGTTCCGGTTTTCATTGATATGGATGACCAAACCTGCTCCTGCTCTATTGTTTTGGGATGCCCCATCAAAATATGCCCAAGGTATTCCTTCCTTAATTCGTTCCTCTCTGGCCTGTCTGGGAGTCCTCTCCTCTTCTGATTCGGGAATACTTGTGAAATAGAAGTGCATTGAATAGCAATTGTCTCGCAAGGGGTATCCTTATCCAAGAAAATGCTCCTGTTCATGGCTATCCAGATGCCCCATGCGATGATGGGAGGTAAATTCTGGAAAGTCCCTTCTGGATATAGATGCCACCATTTATGCCAAACATCCGAGAAAATTTCCCCTTCCTAGACTACATTCTTTTGGATGAGCTTCCCAACCTCCATCCACATTGTTTTAATAAAAGGACAATCTATAAAAAGATGCCTTATAGTTTCAGATTCATTTTTGCATAGTGGGTATCTCCCCGGACATGACTTATATCTAGATTGAAGGATGTCCTACGTAGGGACCTTTCACTTGAGGATGCATAAGAAAAGAAGTCTGGCTTTCGCAGGGCATTTTAACTTCCATAAGAGCTTAGCCCACCATTTCGGTTCCCCTAGCCTTTCCTAGACATAAGGAATTTATACCCGAATTTAGGGGAGTATGATCCTGATTCTGCATGGGCCCACACCAATTGATATGGTCTGTCTTTCAGTGTTACATTTGACTTGGAGACTTCGAGGGTATAGGCCTTCCAATCGTTCCACCATTGGGGTAGGAGATCCAGCTCCTCTCTTGATCTCCACACTTGACCCCAAATTGTTGAGTGACCCTGTCTCTGTCTGGTTAAGGAAAAGTATTCCTTTGGATTCATGATGTCTGATAAGGTCCAGGGATAGAGCATAATTTTCATTACAACCCACCTAAGGGTCCTTCTCTATTAAATAATGAGAATTATTAGTAATAATATTATAACTAATTAGT
>APFE031012613.1:26259-42810 GCA_000404065.3 Pinus taeda | reverse complement strand
TTCTCCAGATTCGTCAAATTCGTCAGACTCACATGAGAAACCCGCGTCTCCAAAGACATCTTCTATGCCTAATCAAGAAAATAGTAACACAAATTTTCAAAATAGGTGGCTCTGGAATCCATACACAAATATGTCGTTTTCAAATCAATATCCCTTCTTCGCTCTGTCAATAGCTACATATCAACAAAGAGCAAAACTTGAGCTATCCAAATTTGATAGTAACGAAAAATGCAGAGTTGTTTGGTTCAATAAAGCAGAAGAATATTTCGAGATTTACGGTATTGACAATGATGACGAAAAAATCAGGCATGCTTCCATGCAAATGGAAGGTGAAGAAAGTAATTGGTATATGTGGTGGAAAAAGATGACACTTACTATCAGTTAGGAGGAAATTCAAAAATGTGTTCTTTAAGAGGTTCCAAGGTGTCAAGGAAGAAGACTTCTTCTCAACACTCACCAGAATGCAACAAAAAGAAGATGTGGATGAATACACTCGAGAATGGGAAACTTTAGCTACGCGAGTACCTAGATTATTAGAAACTCGTCTCATTCAATCGTACACCACGGGACTTAAACCCCATCTCTAGGTTAAGCTCAAGCTTCATGACATCACCTCTATAGAGGTAACCAGACAGAAGGCAAAAGTTGTTGAAAAGAAACACAAAAGAATGCAGTGGCCGAAGGTTGAAAGAGTATATTCCAGACAAAGATTTTCCCAAGCCGCGAACACGAATTATACAAAATATGTTCCACCACATCTTCATGAAGGAGACAAAACTAATTTGGAAATGCAAAGAATGAAAGAAGGTAAATGCAGATGTTGTGGCAAAAAACGGAACCCGAGACACAGATGTGCTGAAGGGAAAGAAACCAAGAACCTGTATACATGTGAAGGAACCAATGATTCAGACAATGAAGAATCAGACGTAGAAGAAATTGAAGATTCACCACAATTTTCTCCAGAACCAGATGATGAGAGTATTCCGCAAGTATCATTATCGGCCATGACAGGTATATGACAACCCCAGACATTAAAATTAAAAGGACATATCAAGAAGAACAATGTAATGATGTTGATCGATATCGGTAGCACCCACAATTTTTTGGACTCAACTATGGCGAAAAGACTCAACATTTTCACATTTCCCATGCCCAACATGAAGGTTATGGTAGTTGATGGTAAAAAAATTGAAAAGGCGGGAAAATGCCATAAAGTCAAATTGCAGATTCAAGACTATAATCTAGAATCTTCGTTCTACATTGTACCATTAAGAGGAGTGGATGTGGTCTTAGGTATCCAATGGCTACAAAACCTAGGCACTTACTCTACCAACCATCAAAAACAATTTATAAAATTTAAAAGGGAAGGGCAGAAGTACAAGTTATATGGATTCCAGCCACTTGAGAATCAAATTGTATCATCATCCCAGATGATGAAAGTGATTTGGAAGGGAGCACCAGCTTATGTAGTACAGTGTCATCAATTAGAAATGTTAACTTCGAATCTGGTCAACGAAGATGCACCAGAAGTCCAAGAGCTAGTTCAAAAGCACGAAAAAGTCTTCCAAGACCTTCCAATGAAGATGCCTCCTAAAAGAGAAATCGAGCATACAATAGAAGTTAAAGCAAGATCAAATCCTATCGACATCAAACTATATCGATATCCACATCATCAAAAAACTGAAATTGAGAGATTAGTCCAAGATCTTTTAAAGTGTGGCATCATTACAAAAAGTAGAAGTCTGTATGCTGCTCTAGTTGTATTAGTTCGAAAGAAAGAAAGATGGATTGTTCAGATTATGCGTCGATTATTGACGACTAAACAAAATAACAATTAAAAACAGGTTTCCAATTCCTTTTATCGATGACATGTTGGATGAACTACATGGCGCTAAATACTTCTCAAAATTGGAATTAAAGTTAGGGTATTACCAAATCAGAATAAGGTTGGAAGACATAGCAAAAACTGCGTTCCGAACACATGAAGGTCATTACGAGTTTAAAGTAATCCCTTTTGGTTTAACCAATGCACCGACAACATTCCAAGCTACTATGAACGAGCTATTCCATCCATATCTAAGGAAGTTTGTGTTAGTATTCTTTGATGACATTCTACTTTATAGTAAAACATGGAAGGAGCACCTACAACATTTGGAGCAAGTCCTTGTTGTATTAGAAGAGCATCAGTTCTATGCCAAGAAGTCCAAATGCACTTTTGGGAAAGAAGAAGTAGAGTATCTCGGACATATAATATCCAAAGGAGGAGTTAAAGTAGATCCTAATAAGATCAAGGGAATCGCCGAAACCAGTTAATATCTCCAAGCTAAGAGGATTCTTAGGATTGACCGAGTATTATCGAAGATTTATAAAAAACTATGCCCATAGAACCGCACCCCTAACGAACCTTCTAAAGAAGAACTCATTTCGATGGAATAATGAAGCAGAAAAGCGTTTTAAATACTTGAAGGAAGTTATGTCTACTGCCCCTGTATTGGCAACTCCAGACTTCTCAGCACCATTTGTAATTGAGTGTGATGCTTCAGGTTTTGGCATAGGAGCAGTACTAATGCAAGATGGCCACCCAATTGCGATTGAAAGCAGGAAGCTCAATAAGCAAGAACGTCTCAAGTCTACATACAACAAGGAAATGCTTGGTATCATGCACACATTAGCCAAATGGAGACAATATCTCTTGGGATGTAAGTTCTTAATACGAACAGATCTAATAGTCTTCAGCATCTCCTCCAGCAGAAAACACTATCTACAGAACAACAAAAATGGATCGAAAAAATTGTTACCTTCGACATGGATATATTACATAAGAAAGGGAAAGATAACATAGTAGTTGATGCTCTGTCTAGGAAAGATGAGGAACCATCATTACTTGCAGTCTCAATTGTTGTTCCCGAATGGCTTAATGAAATTCGAAGTGAATATCCAAAAGATCTCGAAACAAGTGCTATAAATTATAATTAATAACCTTCCTCATAATTCAAGATTTGAATGGAAAAACGATATTCAATAAGGGAAGAATTTATCTAAGTTCAAATTCCAAATTTAAAGCCAAGATTCTCAAAGAGTCGCATGATTCACTGTCAGTTGGACATGTAGGATTCTTTAAAACCTACTATAATGCACGCCAATCATTCTTCTGGAAGGGAATGAATAGTGATATTCAAAAGTATGTAGAAGAATGTGATCAATGTCAGCGAAATAAAAGGGAAAACATTATGACCCCAGGGTTGCTCGACCCCTTAAATATCCCAAACCAAAAATGGGAAGAAATATCAATGGATTTTATTGAAGTACCACCCATGTCAGACAGGAAAGCTAAAATTCTTGTAGTAGTAGACAGACTCACAAAGTATGCACACTTCATAGGTATGAAGAAATCAAATTCGGCAAAACAGATCGCCGAGATATTTTGCAAGACTGTCTACAAATTACATGGATTTCCTAAGGTCATTGTTAGTGATAGAGATCCCAAGTTTAAAGGGAATTTTTGGAAGGAACTTTTCAAACATATTGGAACATACCTCAACATGAGTTCTTCATATCATCCTCAAACAGACAGAAACTGTCAATAAGTGCTTAGAAGCTTACCTTCGTTGTTATGCAACAGACAAACAAAATAAGTGGGCTCAGTGGTTATATCTCGCTGAATGGTGGTACAATTCAACTTATCACACTTCCGCAAAGATGAACCCATTTCAAGCTTTGTACGGATATGAACCTCCCAAATGGAAGGATTTGGCTATTTCCAAGACAAAAGTTCTAGCAATAAAGGAGCAATTAGAAGAAACCCAAAAAAAATTTCAAACATTAAAAGAAAATCTAAGTATTGCAAGAAATCGCATGAAGCAACAGGCTGACCGAGACAGAATAGAGAGAGAGTTTGAAGTTAGAGAATGGGTATTTGTTAAACTTCAACCTTACAACCAATTATCTCTAAAACAAAAAGGGAAAAACAAATTGGCACCAAATTTTTATGGACCATATCAGATTAGCAAAAAGATCGTCCAAGTAGCATACAGCTTAAGCCTTCTAGAAAATAGTCGAGTTCACAACATTTTCCATGTATCTTGTCTTAAAAAAGCATTGGGCAGATACCAATCAGCGCATACAATGCTTCCGATATTAGATGATGAAGGCAAGTTCATCATAGAACCAAAAGGAATTGTTACCACCAGGGAAAGGAAATTGCGATCTCGAGTAATTAAAGAATACCTTATCGAGTAGAAGAATCTACCAGAAGAAGAATCCTCCTGGGAGACAGAAGCATTTCGTTAACAACATCTGTCATTACGTTTGCTTTGAGGACAAAGCATCTTTTCGCGAGGAAGCCAATGTTATATAAATTTAAACAAGTGTGTATTTAGCAAGTAATTAGGCAAAGGGCATGATCTTTGATCATGCCCATTCACCAAGAGGCACTCTAGGTTGTATTTAAGCCAGGGCATCCCACAATTGTAAACATCATTCATGCATTCAAATATTAATAAAATTATTTATTCTACCAATTGCTGAGTGTGTTTGCTCCACATAGTCAACCCTTGGGACTAGGGAAATCCTACTAAGGAATCCTCTCTAGTGGGTCTTTGACTTTGCAATTTATCTTGATTGACCAAGAGACTACCTCATCTTGTCCTTTGTTGGTGTGAAGTAATTGTTGAGTTTCTTTGCTAGGTAGAACCTTAAGGGGGTTCCCTTAGTAAACGATTGTTTTGTTTTATGCCATAGCCAATCGTTGGTTAACACTCCCTCCCTCCCCCATGGATTAATCCAAGCTAAAAAGAGGTGTTACTTTTGACTAACCCAGCCTCCATGGCCTCTTTATGAAGATGGGTTTACAAAATTTCTTCTTCACCAAAGTTTGTAGAATCTTTGGACAACACCATTGCATCCTCCTTGTCGAGAGCTTTCCAACGATATAAAGTTTATCTCGATCTGACCTTCGGATTGAAAGTTATGCACCATTAAATATTAGCCATTTGACTCTTGCCACATCATCAAGTGTTGCCACGTGTAGCCCACATGTCACTGCCACATCGCCCACGATGCTTATGTCGTAAAAATTTTAATTCTATTGCAATTACTAGTTATTATTTAATATTCATCTATCTGGAGAGATTATTGTCTTCTACAATTTACATGGGCAAATACTGAATAAAACGCTATTGCAACTTCACAGAAAATTATATCACAGGAACTACGAAAATATTGCACACACACAAAAAACAATGAACACCAATATTTTTGGACAAATGTCCTTGGAAAGACCCCAAAGGGAAAACCAGTGCAGCAGATGAGGCTTTTTATTATTTTTCTTCAGCAAAATCTATGACTGAAATTTTGCAACTACTTGTCGTAAATAGGCACAGCTCCGGTTATTTATTTTCTCTAGCTACCACCACATAAAAATACCTAGAAAGAACTCAGCCTCACTTTGCAAGATAACTCAACCATCCTGAAATAATTCAGGTTCCCTCTACAAATGCGTACGACCTCAAACATGCAGCCCTGGCTGAAGGAAATTCGGCCTCACAGCCTCTAGCAAACATGACCTCTTCTGGCAACTAAACTTGGCTTGACCTCTTGGCCTCCCCTAGAAGAAATCAGGCTCAGAAACTGCCTCTCTCTCCACACATGCGAATACAAACTTAGCCTCCAGAAACCATTGCACCGGAAAAATCTTGGCCTCCTTCAAACAAATTGAACTAGCAATGTTTCCTCCCTCTGGGTCTCAAAAACTAAAAGAAACTAATGAAGAAATTCTCTCTGCAAATCTTCTAATCAATCATTGTTGATTCCTCGTTGCTTGGTGTCCTCCGCGTTATCACTACGCCCTTGCTCTCACTGCAAATTTGTGTCTCGAATGTGTTCTCCAAATGCCCATCAATTTCCTCTTATAATCTCTCGTTGAGCAACTAATAGCCACGATCTAATCTCAATCAATGGCTAAGATCATCTTGACCCCATCACATGACTTTTCTAGAAGTCACTAGAGGAAAATCGATTTACCTCAATTAATCCTAATTAATTAAGCCATTTCCCTAAGTTGGACTTAGGAAAATTAATAAATTGGCTAATTAATTCTAATTAAGGCAATTTTCCTTAAAAACTTTTTCTGGCTATTAGAGAAAATTAATCCAATTATGTCTCTAGCCTCATAGACATCACCTGAGACTAGAACACCTGTTCGAACTACATAAACTAACATACGTGGCATCCACGCATCCCTAATCATACACCCATGGCACTCGCCACATCAATCAAGTTTGCGAGTCCCACTAGACTTGGCCTCTTCGAGGAAGTTCACAACTCCCTTTGTATTCGACCCACAGGAGATATCAAGGTGCACACAAAATTTGCACTTGGTAAACCTCCGAGACCCCCAGATCCCCAGAAACATCCAGTTTTGGGCATCACCTCGCCCATCTTGGGCTTGCTCCTTTGCAACTTATACCATGGAGCCCACAAGCCTTCACATAACTGCCACGGCTATCGAGACATCCATGCCATGCTAGCGTAATCTGCCACGTCCCATAGTTCCACGTCACCCTTCTTACGCCATGTCATGTTGATGTTACATTGATGTCATAGTCACATCACCCACGTCACACCGATGTAATAGTCACGTCACCCTACCACACGGCATCCGCTAGTGATGCCATGTGTCATCCAAAAATCAACCACTTAGCTATCCCAAAGGGTTGTTTATGCCTGCCACATGCCATGTTAATAGTGTGACACGTCATCAACTTAGTTACATCATCCTCCTGCAACGTCCACATAGCCTTACCCAACCTCGTGATGGTTGCCACCTCAACCCTACTAGTGGGTCCCACTGGGCCCGAACCTTATGGTTTTTGCAACAAGTTCATGTTATATCCGATCCTTAGGGAAATCCAGGTGTGCACGAAATTTTCACTATGGCCAACTCACCAAACCCCTAGACCACTACAACTTCCCAAGTGCATCCAGCGTTGGCCCACCACCCAGGTTTTTCCATGGCGCATACCATGCCTTTTTACCTTGAAAGCCAGATATTTCCACTAACTAAAAATTCCAGCCCCATGCCCACATTCTGGACTACACACCTTTGCACTTAGCCCTCACCCCCAGATGTCCTAGATCTCGGATACATATGTCGCTTAACAATACATCCATCTTCAGTACAGTGATGTGCGGTTTAACGGTAGGTCCTCTCGGGCGAAGCCCAGGAGACCTAGGATCAAATCTCACGGAGTACAGTGACCTGTTATGGTGGTGGCTAGAGGGGCGGACTCCCCAAACCGTCTGAGTCTGCTCTTGCTAAAATCATAGGATATTAGTATACCCGACTTACAGGTGGTTGGTTATACTCTTGGTGTTATAGTGGCAGTTATGAGGTTTGATCCTGGGTCTCCCCTGGATTAGGCTTGATAGTTACCGATTCACCATGTGTTAAAAAAAAAAAAAACAATACATCCATCTTCGGGCCAGGCTATCACCAAGGGCCCCACCCCAGACTTCATTCAAAATTCGGCTCCCATACATATCCGATTCCTCACCTTTGATTCCCAAAATCGGCCCTGCCCCGAATATAACTCGTCCTACCTTTTTGTGATATATCTGGATTGATTTGAATCCGGTACCTCTCCTCAAACGCAAATAGGCAAACGGCTTGGATGTATGGATTTCCGAATACATCTGTCAACCGTGCAATGTATCCGACCTAGATACAAACTAGCTCTAAGGCTCATCTGACCCTAGATACAAGTCATGGGACTTATCCAACCCCAGATACAAGTCCTAGAAAAGGACCTATTTGGCCCTGAATACAACTTTTGTCAAGACATAGAATTTATAAGGAATTTCCAGTGATTTTACCCAGCTTTCCTTAATGCCCAGTGCAGCTCAGAACACTGATCTCTAGAGGAATGAAAACCTTATTTCCACACTAACTTTCAGATATCATCCATGGACATAATATAATCCAATAAAACCATAAGCATGCCTACTACCAAGCACTAAAAACAAGCCAAGCTATGAACAACACTACTCTGTTATTCAAGCACAATAGAAGTATATTAACCCACATAATGAATTTCACACACTACTATCAAATCCCCTGATAAAACATTCGTGGCAATATCATTATTCCCTTTACCAAAAAGGAAAATCAATAGTCTCAAACAATCAACAATCCATGAAATTCTTATCATGCCAAACAGTGGAAATCACACACACACACAACAACAACTTAGTTGTGCACACCAAGCATCCTTACAAACCATGTAAGTAACTCTGTAATTCATAAAAGTATCAGCAACCACAGGGATCTACAAGTTCCTCAAACCATGAGAAAATCGCATATACATCTCATTAAAGACAACCAAGAATAACACATTCCTCCATGAGCAATGTTGATACTGTTGATTTTTGTGTAGCTTGGGAGGTACTCCAAGCCCTAGTGTTTGAGGGTTGAGGTCAAATCACCACAAGTAGGCTTGTGGGCTTGGAAACCAAGCCTAGGGTTTTGCACCCAATCGTGTTTGGGGCAATTCCAGAAGCACATTTCTACATGTGATGGCATGAGACGATTAAGGGCTGAAAGGAGAATCCAACGCTTCGAGAATCGTTGAATTTTGAGTTGTAGAAGTGGAGAAATGAATTTTTGAAGTTGGCAAATAATTATTGATTTTCAAGTCATGTAGGATTGAAGTAAAATTTAGCCAATAGATGTGTTTCTTCTCTAATTCGTTGGAGCCCCTTTATTGGCTATAAATAAAGGGTGATTTGATGAGTTATAGGCATCCATTCGAGCAACATCATCTCAAGGAAAAGAGCTTTGAGATTGGAGAGGCCCTAAACAACGTGGAGGAGGTCTGAATTTCTATGATGGAGGCCGAGTGAGCTGTAGGAGCAGCAGACTGTCTTTGGGTTGAAAAGGGGGCCGAGACTGTTGTTCTGGAGGTCGAGTAACCTTACTGGTGGGCCGAGCAGCTTAGGGTCAAAAAGTTGTGTGTTGGAGTGTGTTTGGGCACCGAAAAGGGGGACTGTCTCACGGTTTTAGGGCTGTTGTGCTAGGCCGCAAGCCATAGCACACAGCTAGGCTTGTTTGTGGGTTGTTAAGGGTTAACTAGTGCCCTACGCAAGCAGCGTGGGTGAGGAGGAGACCTTTGAGGGTATGTTGCAGCCCTTAAAGGGCTTGTTTGGGGACTATCAAGAGGGTTTAGGGCTACAGCACGTGCCCTAACCAGGGTTGTCACAAACGCAAAAGAAAACACCATTACAGTAGTGTTTTGGAGGGGTGTTGGGTCCTTGATTTGTGGACCAGCGTGTGGATTAGTTGATGGGCTGCTTGTAGGAATTGTTTGGAGGAGCTCACATGGATTGTTGGGAGGCCTACCAAGCAACCAAGGTGACAACAGGCACATCAAATTGGAAGACAAGAGGATAGCAGCAAGGAGAGTTGCAAATGGACCCTTATATGATAGTTGGATAGATGTCCTAGGTGAGGACATGATTGGTGCCTAGATTTGTGTAATAGCTCCTCTATTGCAGCATTGAAGGGCAGATTGGTGAAGTCTGTAGGCAACCATGTGTAAGGGTTTCCCAGGTGTGGGGATGCCCTAACTAGGTGCAGATGCTACAGCGTGGACTTGGTCTCTCGTGGACTGTTGGAGGGCAGCATGAGAGAAGACCAAGTGTCAATGTGATTGGGCACTTATGGTCTGCTGAAGGACAGCATGATAGTGTCCAAATTGGAGCCCCGTGAGCAACACCTTGATGGACAAAGGTGGTTGCGAGAGAGGCAGCTGATGAGCTCAAGGGTCTAATCAACCAAGAGCAGTTTGTGGAGCCCGAAACTTGTGTGTTGAGAAGGGAAGATGGGCAGTCCTCCTAGCCCGTGTTCATTGTGGGAGATGGACATCTTGCAGTGATAGGTGGCAGCCCTCCGTACCCTATGTTGGTCTTCATCGGAGCAGCGCAGGAAGACCATAATGAGCTAAAGTCCCTAAGTAGTTTAGGAGCAGCAGTAGGCAGTTAATAGTTGTTCACAAGAGAAGCTATGAACAACTCGACAAGAGTCTCGATGTGTTGTGGCCTTGATGGATGAAGGCACAACTAGAGAGCAGATTGGATAGCCGAGATTCAGTGGCCCAGATGGACTTGGAGCATTGATAGAGGCAAGAGTTGCAGATCGGGAGCCGAAGGACCGGGCATGTACAGGTTACAACCGAGAGGAGCTGAGAGAGCACGCTACATCAGCAAGAAGAGTATCTTGTTGAGGGTAGATTGGTCATCGATGGACTAACACTAAGCCCCAGTTTGTATCTTGTACTAGTGGATGTATGAGGGCCATTATTGTTGTATTATCTGTTGTTTAATATAACGAATTTAGGTTGAAAATTGTAAAAAGTTGTCTACATTTTGTACATGTGTGATTTACTAATGTTTATATTCTGTTGTGCAAAGTAGTATCGTTGAGATTCTTGGTTTTGGTAGCGTCAGGGATTTTAAGATTCTAACCTAGACCCAAGATCGTGGAAATTCAACAGATACATTCATTGTTAAAACCCATAACAACGTCATTCTTCACTTATAGTTCAACATACGTATTTACATAAGTAAATACACTTATTTGTATAGCTTGAATGATTGGCAACTAAGGGAGGGACTTCAACTCTTCACCCAAACATAAGCTAGCGACATTGCAATCTTTCTTGCAACTGACAACCCACGAGCCGAATACAAACTCTGACAATTTAAGTGCTCAAGGTAATTCACACCAATGCCAATCAATCAGATCACAGAGGAATCCAAAGCTCATCTCGTCTCCACATGCTTAATACAAGATCATATCCCATAGTCTCCACTTGCTCAACAGGGATCCAGAACACATTATATTTCCACCTGCTAACCCTGCAGGTATCCAAAACACACAGTTCCCCCACTCTGCCAAATAGGAATCCAAAGCACACAGTGTTTCCACCTGCTCAACCCTGTAGGTCCTGTTGAAATTTGGTACCGGAGGACAGGTGGTTCCCCAAGGCTTTGATCTTTGGCCTAGGGAAAAGTGTCCAAAAGAATTTAATTTTTCTCCTAAAGTGACTTTATAATTTTTATAAAGTCAAATCTAATTTAAAAGTGACTTTAAGTGATATTAAAGTCAATGTAAAATTAGAAAGGAAAAGTGACTTTGGAAATAAATGACTAAGTGGGTCTTTATTAAAGTGGGGTGAATTAAAAAATAGAAAGTGAGATTTAAATAAGCATTTAATCTCAGCCCTAGATCTCAATCTATTTCAGCCATTGGATTTAGGGGTTCCCCAAAAGTCACTTAGGGTTAGATTAAAGGAGGAAAAGGTCGTTCATTCTTTCATGAGCAGATTGAGAGAAGGAGAGCAAGAGAGCAAGGGAGATTTATGGACAGGGAGAAGAAGGAGACAACAGCTTGGCACACATTCCAAGGCAACATTTTAGCAAATCCGTATAGTTGAGTTAGCACACAGTGAAAGGCAGAATTTGGGCACGATTTTCTAAAAATCCGTACAATAAGTGCACAGAAATCGAGGAGCAGAAATCTGTACAGCAAGTGGCTGTACCTTGGCATGCAAATCGAGGCAAATCTGTACAACTATACTGCTGGTTTTTTTCTGCACAGAAATCGAGGAAATTTGTACAGCGTATTTATGGCAGCTTGCACGCTTTTCTAGGCAGGTCATACAACAGTGTTTAAGGCTTAAATTGGGCACAAAAATTGAGGAGGCCGTACAGCATTTATTGTTGTTCTGTTTTGCTGTTTGCAAGTTTTTTCCAGTTGGCTGTGAGGCACGGAAAACGAGATAAGTTGTAAAAGTTTGCTTGCTGATTTTTTGCTGAATATTTCTCACTGTAAAAAGCATTTTTTCCATAAATAAAAAGGAGCTTTCGAACTGGTTTTCCCCAAGAGTTTTAGGGGGTTTTTCTAGGGTCACCTTGACCAAAAATCACTGTGTTTAAATGTGTTGAATGATTGTTTGTATGTGTTGATTTTTTTATTTCTGCATTTTCCAGCGTTCTGTAAAATTTCTAGAATTTGTGTTTTCAGCAAAAAATATTTTTTCAGTGGTTGAATGTATGGATATGGGAAAGGGCATTTAACTATTTTGGAGAAATAAGGTGACACTGAAAACCGGGGTGGGAAATGAGAAATTTTTACATGGTATCAGAGCTTGAGTGCTGAAGTGCAATTTGGGACAGCAAGGAGGAAAATTACAGCCTGCTGATTTTTCACTCAGAAAATTCCAGCAAGCTGATTTTTCACAAACAGCAGTTTTATCTTTACTACAACAATGCTATTTTTCAGTTTTAGGACAGCAAGATGTCACTGGGATTGAGGGTGGATGATAGGTTGGATGGGCATTCCAATTACAGCGTTTCGAATGAGAGAATGCAGAGTATCTTTAAGGAGGCAGAAGTCTGGGACATCATGGTGCATACCACACAGAACCCTGTTGTTGTACCTACTGATGCTACTCAGTTGGCTGATTATAATAAAAAGAACAACAAAGGTAAGAGACTGATTCTAGACGGAGTCAAAGACCATTGCATTCCTCATATGAGAGGAAAGAGAAATGCCCATGAGATGTGGACAGCATTGTCCAATCTCTACCAGAGTTCCAATGAGAACCGGAAAATGGTCCTGAAGGAGAAGCTGAAGACCATTAAGATGGGTAATGATAGCGCAGCTGGATATCTCACAAATATTACTAATGTGAGAGATGAGTTGGCAGCAGTTGGAGAGGTCATTCCACCCACTGAGTTGGTGCGGATTGCAGTGAATGGCCTCCCTCGTTCATGGATGAGCTTTGTTGATGGGGTTTGTGCACGTGAGACCCTTCCCACATGGGAGAGGTTTTGGGATGATTGCATTCAGACAAAGATCAGGAAAAGTCAGCTTGGGGCAGCCAAGCCAGTTGAGCAAGATGAGGATGTAGCACTGTTGGCAGGAGGCAAGAAAGGCAAAGGGAAGAAGCATGCTTCCACAAGCAATGGTGGGGGCAAAAGCAAAGGTAAAGGTAAACAGGGTAACACACAGAAGGACTATTCCAAGGTGAAGTGTTGGAATTGTCAAAAGATGGGACACTATGCAATTGTGTGTCCGGAGAAGAAGAAGAAGAAGGGGAAGAACCAGAGCGTGGCAGCTTCAGCAGAGGTTGAGGACTTTGCAGATCGTTTTGGCCGGGAGTTTGGGTTCACTGCGTGTGAGTCTTCTAGTGCAGGATCACCTGCCACTCAGGTTCAGAGGGAGCATGCTTTTCCCTCGATTAGCGGAGCATCTTCGGGTATATGGTATGTGGACAGTGGGGCTTCACGTCACATGACAGGAGTCTGTGAGTACTTCTAAGTTCTCAGAGCTTTCAGAGAGTGGCACTGATATGGAGGTAGTACTCGGTGATGACAGAGTTATTAGAGCAGTCGGTGTGGGGACACTGACATTTCAGAGGGAGTCCAAACCTCCCTTGAAGGTGTCAAATGTTCTTTATGTGCCAAGGATGAGAAAGAACCTCATATCCGTCTCAGCTTTGGAGGACAGAGGATATGAGGTACAGTTCAGGGGAGGACAGGTGTTGATGTATCCCGAGGGCACTCCAGCTGATTCAATTAGAGTGATAGGTGTACACCATGCAAAGGTGTACAAGTTTTCATTCCAGACCCTTTTGGCATTGAGCAGTAGTACCAACAGCAGAGCTAGCAGTTCTGAGCTGTGTGAGATTTGGCACCGCAGGATGGGGCATATGTATCATGGAGCCTTGAGGACCTTGCGGGAGATCACTACAGGTGTGCCAGATTTCAGTACTGATCACTTTGATACTTGCAGAGGATGTGCAATGGGCAAGTTTGCCAAATCCCCTTTTCCCAGCAGTGACAACAGAGCGACTGGGATACTTGATTTGATTCATTCTGATGTGAGCGGTCGAATGTCTCATGTTTCCTTGAGTGGATATGAGTACTATGTTTTATTCATTGATGATCACTCCAAGAGGACTTGGATTTATTTCTTGAAGACCAAGAGTGAGGTCTTCAAGCAGTTTCAGGAGTTTAGAGCTCTTGTGGAGACACAGACAGGTCGGAAGATCAAGTCCCTGAGGTCGAACAATGGGGGAGAGTACACCCGTGGAGAGTTTGTTGACTATTGTGCAAAGGCAGGCATTAGGAGGGAGTTTATTGTTCCTTACAACCCCTAGCAGAACGGGGTTGCGGAGAGGAAGAACAGATCCATCGTAGGGGCTACCAAAGCCATGTTACATGATCAGGGGTTGTCATTGTTCTTGTGGGCAGAGGCCTGCAACACAGCTGTTTATTTGCAGATTAGGAGTCTACATCGTGCCTTGGGGCACATGACTCCGGAGGAGGCTTTTTCTGGGAAGAAGCCTGATATTGGTCATCTTCGTATCTTTGGGTGATTACATACTCCTACATACCCAAGGAGAAGAGGACCAAACTAGAGCCCACCGCAAAGAAGGGTATCTTTGTGGGCTACAGTGAGACCTCAAAGGCCTTTTGGATTTACATTCCTGCACAGAGGAAAGTTGTTGTCAGGCAAGATGTGAAGTTCGAGGAGGACAGGGCCTTTAGGAGGTCACAGTAGTTAGAGCATCTGGATCAGCCAGACCCTCAGCAGCAATTGAGTCAGTCGCAGGGATCCAGTGGGCAGGGATCAGGAGGATCCGGAGGTACATCTAGGACGATGTCAGGTCCGTCAGTGAGCAGTGGCTCGCCGAGCCAGAGAGGTGGTGCTCCGAGCAGCATGCAGAATAGTCCACAGAGCAGTTCACTAGGGAGTCCACTGATGGACAGTTCACACGGTACCTCAGCTTCTACAGGTTCAAGTGCAGGCAGGAGGACAGCAGACAGGCAGTCAGGAGTTCAGGCTCTTGATGGTGATGAGGAGGAGGAGTTTCATTCTCCAATGGGAGAAGCATGCTCAGGGAAGAGGAAGCCCAAGTGGCTTCAGGACACCTTGAGAGATGCCACATCTGTTGCTGAGCCGAAGAGGCCGGTCAGAGAGAGTAGACCACCTGAGAGATTTTGTAGCTATATGGCGATGGTTACCAGCATCCTTGACTCTGAGCCTTCTAGCTATGAGGAGGCAGCTAGCCAGCAGGTCTGGAGAGAGGCCATGCAGGAGGAGTATTCTTCTATCATGAAGAATGATGTTTGGGAGGTGGTGCCGAGGCCTGAGGGCAAGTCCGTGGTTACTTCCAGATGGCTTTACAAGGTAAAGCATGCTGCAGATGGCAGCATTGAGAAATTCAAAGCGAGGTTTGTGGCTAGAGGGTTCTCCCAGGTAGAGGGAGTTGATTATGAGGAGACCTTCGCTCCCGTGGCTCGATATACTTCGATTCGCTCCATTATATCGATAGCAGCAGAGATGGATTGGAAGATCCACCAGATGGATGTGAAGACCGCATTTCTCAATGGCTTCATACAGGAGGAGGTGTACATTGAGCAGCCACAGGGCTTTGAGGTGCATGGGAAGGAGTCCCATGTGTGCAGACTGAAGAAGGCCCTTTATGGCCTGAAGCAAGCTCCCAGAGCTTGGTACTCCAGGATAGATACTTATTTGCAGGGGATGGGTTTCACAAAGAGTCAGGCAGATCCGAACCTTTACTTTATTGTGATAGGTGAGAAGCCTCTCATTCTGGTGTTGTATGTGGATGACTTGGTCATTACAGGTGCAGAGAGACTCATAGAACACTGCAAGAGAGATCTTGCGACGGAGTTTGAGATGAAGGACATTGGCTTGATGCATTACTTTTTGGGTTTGGAGGTGTGGCAGGAGGAGGGGCATTTCTTCCTGGGGCAGGGGAAGTATATTGTGGACATCCTTAGCAGATTCCACATGGAGGATTGTAGACCCATGTCGACACCGATGATTACCAACTGGAAGAAGCTTCATGCTTCGGATTCCGAGTTGGTGGATCCCACATTGTACAGGCAGCTGATTGGTTCCTTGATGTATTTGGTCAACACTAGACCAGATATCTGTTTTGCAGTCAACACGATGAGTCAGTTTATGTGTGAGCCTAGGAAGGTTCACTGGGTGGCTGCAAAACACATTTTGCGGTACTTGCAGGGGACAGTGGATTATGGTCTGGACTACAGGCAGGGAGATGGAGTGAGATTGGTAGGATACACTGATTCTGATTGGGCAGGTTGTGCTTCTGATAGGAAGAGCACTTCAGGGTGTTGTTTTGGGTTGGGTTCAGCAGTAATGTCATGGTTCAGCCGGAAGCAGCAGTCAGTAGCACTGAGTTCAGCAGAAGCAGAGTATATGGCAGCCAGTCTAGCTAGTTGTGAGGCCATCTGGCTTCGCAAGATGTTGTTTGGCTTATTTGGTCAGCCGTTGAGACCTTTAGTGATTTACTGTGATAATCAGAGTTGCATTAAACTCACGGAGAATCCAGTATTTCATGATAGGTCAAAGCATATCGGGATCAAATATCATTTCATCAGAGACTATGTTCAGAAGGGAGCTGTGAAGCTTGAGTACATTCCCACTGATGAACAGGTTGC
>APFE031012613.1:0-26239 GCA_000404065.3 Pinus taeda | reverse complement strand
GAAATTTGGTACCGAAGGACAGGTGGTTCCCTAAGGCTTTGATCTTTGGCCTAGGGAAAAATGTCCAAAAGAATTTAATTTTTCTCCTAAAGTGACTTTATAATTTTTATAAAGTCAAATCTAATTTAAAAGTGATAAAGTTACTAAATTCTAATTTTAAAGTGACTTTAATAAAGTCAATGTAAAATTAGAAAGGAAAAGTGACTTTGGAAATAAATGACTAAGTGGGTCTTTATTAAAGTGGGGTGAATTAAAAAATAGAAAGTGAGATTTAAATGAGCATTTAATCTCAGCCATAGATCTCAATCTATTTCAGCCATTGGATTTAGGGATCACCCAAAAGTCACTTAGGGTTAGATTAAAGGAGGAAAAGGAGGAAAAGGTCATTCATTCTTTCATGAGCAGATTAAGAGAAGGAGAGCAAGAGAGCAAGGGAGATTTCTGGACAGGGAGGAGAAGGAGACAGCAGCTTGGCACACATTCCAAGGCAGCATTTTAGCAAATCCGTACAGCTGAATTAGCACACAATGAAAGGCAGAATTTGGGCACGATTTTCTAGAAATCCGTACAACAAGTGCACAGAAATCAAGGAGCAGAAATCCGTACAGCAAGTGGTTGTACCTTGTCACGCAAATCGAGGCAACCCTGTAGAGTTGTACTACTGGTTTTTTCTGCACAGAAATCGAGGAAATCTGTACAGCGTATTTATGGCATCTTGCACGCTTTTCTAGGTAGGTCGTACATCAACATTTAAGGCTGAAATTGGGCACAAAAATCGAGGAGGTCGTACAGCATTTATTGTTGTTTTGTTTTGCTGTTTGCAAGTTTTTTCCAGTTGGCTGTGAGGCACGGAAAACGAGATAAGTTGTAAAAGTTTGCTTGCTGATTTTTTGCTGAATATTTCTCACTGTAAAAAACATTTTTTCCAGAAATAAGAAGGAGCTTTCGAACTGGTTTTCCTCAAAAGTTGTAGGGGGTTTTTCCAGGGTCACCTTGACCAAAAATCACTGTGTTTAAATGTGTCGAATGGCTATTTGTATGTGCTGATTTTTTTATTTCTGCATTTTCCAGCATTCTGTAAAATTTCCAGAATTTATGTTTTCAGCAAAATTTATTTTTTCAGTGGTTGAATGTATGGATATGGGAAAGGGCATTTAACTAATTTGGAGAAATAAGGTGAAACTGAAAACCGGGGTGGGTAATGAGAAATTTCTACTGGTCCCCAGAATATGCACAGTGTCTCCCCCTTTTCTTTTTCTAATCATCTCTTCACTCTTGTGCTCTCGCTCTTGCGCCAATGTCGCTCCCAAGCATTCTCCTACCGCGAGCTCTCTCACAATCATAGTATGCCCTCTTTCCACTTACAGATCATGGTTCTCATGCAAATTCATGCATATCAAAGCATATCGCTCCCGCACATTCGCAGCTTACGACCCAAGTGCCAAACATGCAAATCAATCCCCCCACATTCTCTTTCCTGTCAGACTTTTCTTCCACTAACCCTCTTCTCCACTCTTTTGCGTTGACCACCCAACATGCCCCTTGAGGGTAGAGGTGTTATAGGCTTTGTCCTCAACTCAAGAAGCCCATACTCCACCTCCCTGCCTGTTGTGCAAGCCATACAAGGAAAATCAAGATCCTTCTAGTCAAGACACAAGACTAGAAGTACCTTCCAAGCTACAAAACTCAACAATTTATGCATGCCTAGACACTTAGGCCCGTGCAAAAGTACCTGCCCGAGCTACAAACATCAACATTCCCTCTTAGCAAGGGAGGTACTTCTACCCCCTAGAACTAACTTCAATCCTAGAACTACACTCGTTGCCATGGTTGCTCCCTTTGAACTATATCACTTAGTCTGGAAACATCCTGGAAGTCCTGTTCCTCTTGGCCTGGTTTCTAGAAGCCTCCTGCTCTTGAACATTGGGTAAGGTCATCTAATACCAAGAGACCTTCTTGACAGATTTGGAGTAATTTGTCTATTAACCCTCCCCTCCTAAACCTAAAGGGTGACTCTGTTTGAACTGCTAAACCTTCGAAGCCTCCCACTCCCTGTCCTCCATCACTACTCTACATCTCTTTGTGGTCCCTTTCTTAAGTCCTTCTAGCAGCCACAAGAAACCTACGAGTGTATAAATCTACAAAGATCTTCCTCATGGATCTATCTCCCTCTAAGGGTTGACCTCCACCAATCTTGCTAACAAACGTGGTAAACTCTATTGGCTAACCTTACCAACTATTACCAGCCACTACTGGCCCGTGTCGAACATGGAAATTCCTATGCCCAGCATCTCTACACCATGTTTAATAATTCCTCTCACGGCCCCTTGCTAGTTATTGCATCCTACAGCCACTTGATCATGCCCAGCGTGGTACTCTAACTATGGCATGATCCTCAGCGACTCGACCTTTAACACCTTGCTTCCTATGTCAGCTAGTCGTCCTCCAGTGCCTCGAACGAGGCCCACTCATCCAGTGGTTTCTTTAGCCCAGCTAGCACTCTCAAGTCAGGCTCAACCCCAGCCACAAACCCATCGACGACCAAGGTGGCGCACAACCCTTGCATGAGGGCAATGGAGGTGGCCAGCTAGCCGTGAGTGCCCACACTTCATCACCATGATGGTTGCTCAACACCATTGGATCCCTAAGCCCGACATATTGGACGCAGTACCTAGCCACCTAGAACCAAGCGTAGTTGACCATGTTGTTTATCCATGTTGTGCCACAAAACCCAAAGAACATCCTGTGTATGACACTCATGCCAGTACTAGACAGCCAGGCACTCTCAAACAATTTCTCAACCCAACGACACGCATGCTCATATTCTTCTTTGAATGAGGGCAACCTCTATTAGAGAGGCTAGTTTCCACATATCTTGACATGGCCAACCATTGAATGAGGAGGGATCTAAATACTCCATTTTTATATTATTTCTTTGACTTGTCATAGAGTTAGCTAGCAAATAATAAAAAATCATTTCAAAAGAGTAGAGATTCCTTCAATAAAGAGGAGCTTGCCTTCCATTTTGATGGTTGTTGAGAATTTGGAGATTGAGAAACTCCCCCCGGGCTACATTTATACATCATATTCTTGAAGTTTAATGGAAGATTGGAGGTATAGCATCGACTTTATGTGAGGACTTTTTAATGTTTGCAATTCATTTACATGTTGTTTATTGTCGTAGAAAACCCTTGTAACTTGTTTTAAGGCCTTGCAATGGAGTATCTACCATTTGGATAACATAATGTGAGGATATAATCCTTCTTATATTAGTTGTTGTCATGTTGACCTTACATCTAACAGACCTATTTGCTGTTAGAATAATATGGCATCACCTTCATAGCAATGTTTTAAAATGGCACCCCTGGCTTTCCAAGGATAATCTTGTGCAGTAGTTTTCAACAAGTTAAGGTTGGTTTCTAGCATGCATAGCAACCCTTGTTGCCTTACATCTTAGATTCAAACTTCCTAGAATCCATTTAGCCCAAGATTGACTAGACACTAGTATTGGGGCTTTTCACCATCGTTTAGTTCTCACCTCACTTATCTGTTTAACTACAACATTTGTTTCGTTAAGGCTTACTCTTCAATAATCCCCTTGTGCCTCCATTCCATAGGCATAACAATCCTAATTAGGAAGGCCCCCTTGAGTTGGAGAACAGCCAACCAAAAGTGAGAGGAAGAGCTACTAAGGTGACGGTGAGTAACCTTCCTAAGTTGCACAAGACTACCTCCTTGGTGCGTGGGACTTTGCATCATATAGGTTGCTGGCTTTGTTGTAACATGTTCCACATCGATCTTATGCATAGAGAGTGGCATATAGACTTGTTTTGCATACCTATATCACATACTCTTTGCTGAAAGTTCCAGGGCAGGTGCTGCATTTAATGATTAGCCCTCATTATTATCAGATCAAACCTCCCCTTCCTGAACCCATTGTAATTCCTGGCATGCAACTTAATAAATCCCCCTATCCTCGTTAGTGTTATTTTCATGAGGTGGCTCATTTTTGGCTCTCTGAATCTGACTGGCCCATGAAGGGCTCCTGTCATTTTTTTCTCAACCCATTTATAGAATGTCCTTAAATCAGTCCACCATTAGTGAACCGCTTAAGCAATTACTTGTAATAGCCCTGAGTAAAAGGGTGGAGAGGGTGTACCTCACCTGGATGCATAAGGAATTGGAGTCTCTCGCAATGGGTTTGGATGAGCGGGTTTAGCCCTTCCTATCATTGCCAAAGATCCGCAAAGAATTGCCAGGCATATCATTCGCAGTTGCTTCCTGGACCATTACTTACGGACTGTGTAGAGATCTGCAGCAGACCTTGAGAGATTTGTGCGAGGTGAATTGGGCAAGCGAACTCCAGCAGGGCAATGAGAGAATCCCCACGAAGTGACTCCAGCAGGGCATAGAGAGGATCCCCGAGATAGATGCAGCATCGCTCACCCAACTACTCTGCGTGGTGTGAGGTGGTGCATACACCGGTTATCTACATTCAGCCAGCAACAAATCACGTCTGAGGCCAAAGCACTGGATCTTTTGAGGTAAGGGTGATGAGCAGAATCTCAATGTCAGTTATAGATCTACTCAGAGAATAATTCTCCTCTCCTCCCTGGTTTTCTTGTTTACACTGAATCTATATATTTATGTTTGTGAATTGTTGGAATTTAACAACTGCTAAGTAGTCTGTCTATTGATTTTATTACGAGTATTAAAAAAATTACAACAGCCTGCGTTGCATAACATGAAAGGGAAATTTTGACAATTCGCAGACCAACATTTTTGGTAAAAACCAAAATTATTAGTCAAGATCTACTAACAAAGTTACCTATGTAGCTAAATAATCTCACAAACTTCTAATGACCAAATCCCAAACTTGAAATTCTTACGAGTATGAGATAAATTTGACGATTATATTCGTTGAATATTATTCAAATTTGATAGAAAGTTGGATTTTCAGACGGTATTGAGCAAGCCCTCTTATAGGAAAAGAGAAAAGAAACTCATGTCCAGGATTGAAAATTTGGTAGCGGTAGAAATTAGATCACACGGGTATATGAGATTCAGGGCTAAAAACATGCCCACAATAAAATCAATTGAAAAAACGAGACAAAAAGAAGTTGAGAATATGAATATTATTACAGACCTGTTGTTCGGTGCGAGCGAGGCATTTTCTAACAATTTCACCCTCCAAAGCACGCCTCTCCTCCAGTGTGAGGTATTCGTAATATTGAGCGAGTCTAGTCTGGCCCTGCTTGTTCACCAACAACACAAATCTGATCGTCATTTTCTCAGAGATCAACTTCGCCAAAATGCAAAGTCTTCAATATTTAGGAGCCAGAATTTGTTCCAGCTGCTGCCTTTCACTGTGTTTCCAATCTCTGCACACAAATTTGCTTTATTTTATTTTTAGGAAGATTTTTATTGATTTATGAATTATGTACAGATATCAAACCTCTTATTTAAAACGCCTATCGTTACATATTATTTAAACCTCTTATTCGATAACATGTGCTTTCCGACATATTATGTGAACGAGGTAGTTCCAAAGGAGTTTTGTATTTTACTGAATGCATTTAATCTAAAATTTAATTTATTTATTTAATTTATTTAATTTATATATTACGAAGTATATTTTTTATATAACATATATAGATATGAAGTTAAGAAGAATCTCAAAAAGTTGATTAAATTGTTAGTATGGATTATATATATTTAATATTAAGATACATATTGAGTTAACATGATGGTTGTAGGGTGAAAATGTTTATCTTTTTAGTTTTTCTCTCTTCTGTTTAGTGTGGCTATTTTTTTTTCTAAAGAATAATTTTTTAAAATTCTTTTTCTTCTCCAAAATTTTTAAGTGGTTAGTAACCCCAAAGGACTTGGTGGGAATGGATCTCATAACCTCACATTGGAATTGGGCTTTTGGCAATATGGCCAATCAAACAAAATTGTCGCTAGGGAATATGTGACCAACTTTGTTAACTGGTTACCAATTTAATGGTTAAAGACCTATAGACTAAGATCATATTGCTCAGCTAAGCTGTTTCATCTCATGTTATTTATCTTATTAGCGTGAATTGAACAAAATTCCATGCATTTAGTTACATCATAGATTGTTAATATTTCCTTCATATCCAAAATTGACAATTATAAATAGAGGAGGCGAATTCTACACATAATGGCGACCCAAAAAAGGATAAGGATAATGAACCTACTATGCTTCCATCCATGTCCAATAACTACTCTAAGAATCTCTTCCATTACTTATCGTAATTCATCCCTCTGCTCTATTTTGAGTTCTCATTTTTTACTTACAACACAATTAATATGGTGGAGATGGCAGGCAAGGAAATAAGTGGTCATTCATAACATTAAGGCCATCATCCAAGATTCCCTTCCTCCTGTGTACTTTAGACTTGAGGTCTCTAAATGAAGTTTTTAACTAAGGAAGCAACAAGGTTCAGGTATCTCAATAGGTTGCTAGAATGGTGACAAGTCTTTCTAGCCATCTTTGGGGATGATCTTCAATGTTATTGGTATACCCTATATCCTCATTATTACTAAGACCTAAATGAGTCTTTTTCGGTCACTTTTAGACATAGCAGGCTATCATTGGTTTTCTACTTATCGATAAGAGACCAAATCTTCAAGTGGAGTCAAAGGCTTTGGGTAGTATCTTGCCTAACTTGAGACTCCCACTAGAATAGGGATTCTCTAGTTTTCTCAAATGAGTTTACTATGTTCATGTGAAATTGACTTAGTGGAATTACCTCCCTCCCTAGATACATCTATACGGCAATTTGTTGCTTCCCCTCCATTTCCTCTAAGTTTGCTATTTGTATTGACGTATATGGAGACCCCTATTTGTATCTATATGCTAGTAACATTTAGTGCTCGACAATAGGGGATGTCATTTTACTAAGTGACTTCAACGCCCATACCATAGATCTTCAAGTCCCTCTCCATTCTCGCTTAGAGGAGGTGTTTTGCATTCAAGAAACATATCCTATTTTTGTAGGACTCTAATGGTTAGCTAATGATGTCTCTAGGCCTCTTACAAGTTATTGCAAACACCTCTTGTAACTTCGCAAATCACATGAGTTATTAATTCTAGATAGCCTTCCCAACTTCCTAGAGACTCACTTCTTCTGATCGATAAACTGTCATGGATATTCCACTGGACAAATTGTCAAAACAAATCTGCTAAAATATATTAGAAAATCTTAAATCTACACCATAAGGGTATTTATCCTTAGATATATGGATCTATTAATTATTGATTATCATGTATGCACGCAAACTATAATTATGTGGAAAGTAGAGAACAAATAGAACAATCACTAACAAACCACAATAATACAAGATATGACCTAGGAAACCCTTTTGGGAGAAAACCCAGCTAGAAGGAGAGGTTGCTCTGCTCTTTTCTTTCTTTGGATGGAAATGGATGCAAGTACAAAGAAGTGAGACATGTGGCCCATGGCCTATTGTTGTGCACAACCCCTCTATGTTTTCTCTCTCCCTATCCATTCTTGGTTACTTTGCTCATCTTTGGAACAAGTTGCACTTGAATAGAATGGAATCATGTTTCCTCATGGTGCCCCAATTATAACACAACCCAATAGCTTACTAGTGGTTAAGTTTGACTCCTTCAACCCTTAACTATAGTTACAATATTGACTCTTCTAGAGTCTTCTTCATCATAATCACGTGGCTAACCCTTTTTATGTGAATAATGGGGGCTGATGTGGCATCCTTTCGAATCATGGTGGTCAAAACAAGAAGGTCAACTTCTAGGCGGCATAACTTTTGCATAGGGGCTTCAATTGAGGTGATTTTTGCATTGTTGGAAAGGTATATGTGTGTAGAATAACACTAGGTACTATGCTTAAGCGACAAAGTTTTACCCCCAAAAAAATGTTCTTTGATGCCTCAAATTGTTTCCAGAAAGTTTCAACACTAATTCATCAAACTATGACCCGCTAGTAAAAATGGTCTTATTAGTTGATTCCTCCACTTTTTTCACTCTAAAAGCATCAAGATGGATGACAAATAGGATAATGATCTAATCAAAGATCACACCTCCTCATTTTTTAGGCTTTTGTTCCACAAAAGCTTCTATAGAATGAGGTGAGGAAATTTTCCTCCACCTTCTCTCAAGTGTAACATTTAGCCTAGCCTCAAAGCTATCCTTTCAACCCAATTTGGCAAAGGTCATAATGCCCCTATCTTGTAGTTTTGGACCTCTTTTGCAATATTATATCCTCTATCAACTCTCCTTGAGAATTTGGTGCCAAATCCTCTACAAAAATAGGACATGTTCCTTTTCGTGATGTAGCATGGAAGGCTCATAGATTTTTATATCTGTTGCATTCATCATTAAGTAAAAGTGCATGTAAGGGGGGTAGAATGAGTCTATAGCATTATCTCCCACCTTCCTAATATCTCAAAAGGGCCATATCACAAAGCCTTGATTTTCTTATCGGGATTCTATTGTCACTTCTTGTTCAATTGTAACCATAATTTGTCTCCCACCTTGAAGGACTTATCTATTCTTTGTTGATCATGTTTGGCCTTGTATTTTTCTCGTGACTTATGCATTGTCTTCTATACCTGTAGATGGATTTTTCTGATATTCTCAACAATCTTTTCTTCCCTTAGGGCATCCCTTGTAAGATCCTCCCTCACTCCTCCTCAATGCCCATATGTAATATCCAAAGGTGAAGGTGGAAAATAACCAAAGCAAGTTTCAAATGGGGACTTACTAATAAAAGTATGGATTTCTTTTTTGGAAGAGTGTTGAATAAACACCAAATTTTTTTCTCAAGTATTTAGATGCTTTTGATTGTAACCTCTCAAAAGTTGCACCAAAGTCTTGTTAACTACTTATGTTTGCCCATCTATCATGCAATATTGTAGACCTTTTCAACTTCGTGTCCATCTTCTCCCACAAGTAGTCTAAAATGCACTGAGAAATCTTGTGTCCCTATCCAAAACGATGCTTCTTGGTATCCCAAAGTGCATCCAAACCTATCCAAAGAGAGAGTTTGTTGTTTCTTGCCCACTTATGGTCTTTTTACATAGCATTAGAACACACATCTTTTTGAACTTGTCAACTACCATAAACAATAGTCATGTCCCTTCCTAGTTGTTGGTAAACCTCTCACAAAGTCCATGGAAATGCTTTCACATGGACAAGTGGGTATAAAAAAGGGATGGTATAGACTCTGTTTCCTGTTACTAGGCTTGTTGGTACAACAAATCATGCTTCCTCTTATGAACCTAGCTACCTATTTTTTCATCTTGCACCGATACACATATTATGGAATTTGGCCACTACCTTCCCTACACCAAAGTGACCTAAAACCTTAGAAGTGTGAGTCGTAATTAGCTACAATTGCTCACAATTATGAACATATAACTTATCCATCCTATAGATTAAACCATCCTAGAGATGGTATTTAATTGTGTTGTCACTATTATGCACGTGAATCTGGATCTGCAACTGTTGAATCGCCTCCTTGAAGTCCTCATCCTCTAAATATGCCTCTTTATATGCATAATGGGTGAATGGATCCATGTGCGTAATAGTACCCAAAGTTGTGGTTTTTTATGTTGATGGACTTGAAAGCATATTGGCCAACTTGTTTGTGTTGCTTTTGTGGTTCTTGATCACTAAATGAAATTGTTGTAGAAACCACATCCACATGTAATGCCTTGTCCATTGTAACTTACTATGGCCCTATAGGCACAATAATGGTTAGTGATCTTTGTGGATTACTATCTCCTTTCCCATGAGATAGTGTTTCCACTTCTTCATAGCTTGCATCATGACATATAGTTCCTTGTTGTAGGTAGGGTAGATAAGAACCACCCCATGAAATAATTCATAATGGTAACATGCATGCCTTCCTTCCTGCATTAATATTTCTCCCATAGCATACCTACTTTCATCCGTATCCACTTTGAAGGGTTATTGCAAGTTCAATAATGCTAGAATCAATGCTTGACTAATTTTCTTCTTTAACTCCTCAAAGGCTCTCTATTGACCCTTCCCCATTGGAAATTCTAACCACTCATTATTATGGCATGGAGTGGTGCTATTATTGTTGAAAACAAGGATATGAATTTCCTTAGGTATTGTGATGACCCAAATGAACTCTTGACCTAAAAACACTAGTATGCAACAACCACTTCATGATGGCCTCCATCTAGGCAGGATATATCTTCAACTCTCTTACACCTATCACATACCCCTCATACACCAAAGATTGTTGTGCAAAATCACATTTTTTTTAGATTTTCCAATAGATAGTGGTTCTTTATCGTCTCTAGCATTTGCATCAAATGTGAGATGTGCTCCTCACAAGTAGCAGTGTATACCAATATATCATCCAAATAGAAAATAACAAATGAATTTATAAAAGGATGTAGTATATAATTCATTAACCTCATTAATGTAGTCGTTGCATTACATAGGACAAACAACATGACCAATCACTCATATAAACCTTGCCTAATTTTGAAGGCGACCTTCTAGGTGTCTTCTTCTTTAACTCGGACCTAGTGATATCCAGACTTTTAGTCTAGCTTGGTGAAGTATTTGGCTTGCTACAACTGATCCAGTAGATCATCTATCTTGGGAAATGGGTACCTGTTCTTCAGCGTAATTTTGTTTAACACCTTGTAATCAATACACATTCACCAAGTCCCATCCTTCTTTGGTGCAATGACTATGGGTGACCTACGTGGTGAGGTATCTCGTTGAATGAAATCTTGTTCCAATAGTCATTGCAACTACTTCTTCACTTCATTTGATTCTATAAGGACTACTTGTACAACCCAATGTTTGGCAATAGGGAGTCTAGCAATAGCTAGATCTTGTGCTCCACTTCCCTCTTGGGCAGTAGCCCTTTAGGCTCCTAGAACACCCCTAATATGTTTGTAGAAAATCTTCTAGTTGTTGTTTATTTCATAGTACTCCCATCCAAGGATGAATTTGCTATGAGTGACTCCTATATGGATTGACTTTCTCTTAAAATAGTAAAGCATACTTTTTGTCATAACATATTAGTTGTTTGGCTTGGTTAGAACTTACTAGTGAAATTTTGGACTTGCCCTTGTGTATGTTGGTGGTGAAGGATTTTACAGGCTGGATTTCCACATGAAGATTGTATCTAGCATGTGCATATAGTAACTCCCAAACATCACTCCACATACATCAAGGGGAACTACATCTAGTTCTACTTCATCAATAAACTCAAATATCAAATCTATTTTTACATAGTTTTCTACCTTTATTTCTACGTCTTTATTTACCCATCCCAATGGGTATGGGTTGTGATGATCATGAACTTCTAATTCCATTTTGTTGAACAACTCTAATGTAATGAGATTTGCTTGTGATTCTAAGTTGAAAAAAGCATCAATCTTTGTCTTCTTGACTTGTATCTTTATATGGAAGAGTCCCATATTTTCATTATCTTCATGTTGTTGAAGGCTACTCAAATTCACCCCTTTTTGATGTACAAACTATCTTCTCATACACGTCTAAGTGGCTTTCCACCTAATTACTCAAATATATGGCCATCAAATTTTTATTCTTAATATATTTCTTGTTATTCCTTGGGTTGAGTTTTGGATGCAACTTTCAACACTTCTCCTTTGTATGACTGTCAATGTTACAATGGTTATAGTTGTTGTCAAGATCTTTGCATTGGTGTCTTGTGGTTGTTATCCTTTTGTACTTTCCCCCTTTCCATTTCTTCTTCCCCTCCTTGGAAGCTTCCATGTGCTCTTTTTGCTTTGATCCACTTGATTAACTTTTCTTTTGGCCTATGTTCTCCAGGTATTGTGCCTGTACACAATCCTTGTCCATTGATCTAGGTTTGAGTAGCATCACTTTCTTTCACATATAACTATGTAGACCACCCAGATACTTGAGGAGTACATATGGGTTCTTTCGGGAGATATCCAACATTATGGCCATCTTTCTAAATTTTGTGGTGTACTCCTGTACACTAAGCCCCTATCTCTATCTGATGTAATGCTACTGGATCCACTGATCCTCTACATAAAATTGTGACTTTGTAAGGTCTTTGAAATCCTCCCACTTGGTCACTGGGGGATCCCCTCCAACCTCAGGGTCTCTATGTGGTTTTCCCAATAGGTCAAGGCATGGCCCTATAGTCGCAAATGAACAAACATAATCTTTTATTCTTACTATATACAATGAACATTATAATAAACTTCTAATTGTTGCAACCAATGATTTAACTTCAAAGCATCAATCTCACCTTGATACATATTGATGTCAACCTTCACTTCCATATTGAACATGGATTGTTAATGGTTCACAACACTTGAACAGGGTTGATCCTTTCTAGGTTCTTTCTTTGGATCCTTCTTTGGACCTTCTTGATCTCCTAGTCTCGTTTCTGATTAAACCTCTATGTTAGAAAATCATCTTCTCCAAATAACCTGATTTAATTGATCAAGGTTGCAATGAGGAGGCTCACATTACAATTTGCCTTTGCAACTTGCGCTTCCAGCTACGTAAACCTCTCCTATGCAAGATTTTGAGATTTATTAATAGATTCATTAGTTATGGCTGAGTTTTCTGATTGTCAATTTAATAGATCGTGATCCCTTGCAACTCCCCACCATATACCCAAAGGAGTTTGTTGTGATACCAATATGATCCATAAACTACCATGGATATTCCAATGGACAATTCATCACAATAGATCTACTAAAATATATTAAAATTTTTGAAATCTACACTATGAGGATTAATTTCTCCTTAGCTTTATGGATTTGTTAATTGTTTTTTATTGTGTATGCATGCAAATTATAATTATGCAGAGAGCAGAGAAGAAATAGAACAATCACTCACAAACCACAATAACACAAGATGTGACTTGGGGAACCCTTTAGGGAGAAAACCCAACTAGAAGGTAAGACCGTTCCACTCTCTCTTTCCCTTAATGAAAATGGATTCAAGTACAAAGAATTGAGACTTGTGGCCCATGGGCTACTACAATGCACTAACCATCTTTGTTTTATCTCTCTCTATCCACTCGTAGCTACTCTGCTCATCTATGGAACAAAATGCACTTGAATAGAATGGAGCCCCTTTTCCTCCTACTGGCCTGATTATAACACAACCCAGCCTACCAGTGGTTAAGTTTGACTCCAACTCTTATCTAGAGTTACAATATTAACTTTTATAGAGTCTAGGTTTTCAGATTGCTAATTTAACAGATCTTGATTGCTTGCAACTCCTGAGAATATACCTAGAGGAGCTTGCTTTGATACGATTATGCTCCATCAACTATTGTGGATATTCCAATGGACAATTCATCATAACAGATCTATTAAAATATATTAGAAATTTTGAAATCTACACTATGGGGATTAATTTCTCTCCTTATATTTATGGCTATGTTAATTATTGTTTATCGCGTATGCATGCAAATTATAATTATGCAGAAAGTGGAGAAGAAATAGAATAAACACTCACAAACCACAATATATGACCTAGGAAATCTTTTTTGGAGAAAACCTAGATAGAATGTGAGGTTGCTCAACTTTTTCTTTCTTTGAATGGAAATTGATGCAAGTACAAAGAGGTGAGATTTGTGGCTCGTGGGCTATTACAATGTACAAACCCTCTATATTTTCTCTCTCCCTATCCACTTTTATCTACTCTGCTAATCTATGGAACAAAATGTGATTGTATAGAATGGAACCCATTTTCCTCCTAGTGGCCCAACTATAACACAACCCAATAGCTCACTAATGGTTAAGTTTGACTCCTTCAACTCTTAGCTACAGTTACAATATTGACTCTTATAGAGTATTTTTCATCATAATTATGTGGCTAAATTTATTTCCATGAATAATGGGGGTTGATGTTGCATCCACTCAAACCATGGTGGTCAAAATAGGAAGGTTAACTTTCAGGTGGCATAACTTTTGTATACAAACTCTCATTGAGGTGATTCTTGTGATGTTGGAAAGGTAGATGTGTGTAGAATAACATTACAGGTTGTCACACTTACACAACAAATTTTTACCCCCATAAAACGTTGTTTGATGCCTCAAATTACTTCTAGAAGGTTTCAAACCCCAATTCACCAAATCGGGACTCGACAATAAAAATGGTCCTATGAGCTAATTCCCCCACTTTTCCCACTATAAAAGCATCGATATTGATGATAAATAATATAATGATCCAATATTAATTATCTTCACTTGTTAGTCGTGTTGTGGATGGATGAGTGTAGTAGATTATGTCATATCCAATCATGTTATACTCCCCCTCAACCGCCATTTCTTAATGAATCCCATCGCCTTAATTAACCTCGCTCTTTTATCTTTCTCTCTTCAAGCTAACACCCCCACTCCTCTACCCCACCTCCTAGCCCATCTCAAACTACTTTTATCTTTCATGAGGGTGATCCCAACATCTACAATTACCATCTCTACTAGATGATCCCATTTGAGTCCAAGTTCTTATGCCTCAATTTATCAATGCCAAATACACCTATTTTTCATTCACCAATTAGGAAGCTACCCTTCAATGTTGTTAGAATATTTCAACTTGGTCTAACGTGTCTAACAGGTAAAAGTATGTTTCTTTAATATGCATTAGTTGCATTGTAATCCAATGGTTATGATATGCTCTAGACATAGATGACTTGATAGTTCATATTCTCCTTGATACTAATAGCTATCTATTAGTGGCTTAGCACTTGATTGGTCCATTATCTCTACTTAAAGAGTACAAAAGGTTGTTGTAGATGATTGGTTATGAGAAACTCTCTTGTGTACAAATTTTCTTGTGCATTAATAAACTTGACTCAAGTGGCCATGTTGGTTGGGGTTGTAAATTGTTTCCCTCTTAAAGGGTTTAAACTATATAAAAATACTAGTTTTATGATCTTTAATCTAGTTGTGTGAGTAGTTACTGAAGGTGTTTACATTATATGGAATACCATATTTTCCCAAACATGTTATCATGGCCGATTTCAAGAGTTGTTCCATTGTTAATTGAGATATTGAGCTCGTGTTGCCACATTTTTTTGATATATTGTTTCTATACTTTTTTGGCCCATTTAAAGTGTTCTATTGCATTATGAGCACTACTTTCAATCAAGAATGTCTTTTATTTCATCCAAAAAGGTGTTTGTTTTCCTGAGACACTTATTTTTGGACAAATACAGGTATACAATCTGAATACACCCTTTAAAAAAAGTAATGAGTTCATATTTCGATTTTCTACTTGTATTCCTAGCTTTTTACTATTTCCAATCTACCTATGCTCTTTGTTACGTGCTCTGTGCAATCTCAACAAATAAGAAACAAAGTGGGAATTTTTTTCTTTACTGCATATGCTCTTTTTTGTGTCATTATGTGTGATATTGGCAAATTAGAAACAGAGAGAAAACTTTTATCTTTTGGGTAAGCTAATGGAGATCTAACCCCATTGTTGTTAAATTTTTTATTTATATTTTCCAAACTATTGTTTGTTTTTGGACTAAGATGACTATTTTGAGTAAGCACACACTTCAACGTGAAGCCCCAATAACAACAACAACACCCTTATCCTCATTCATTAGTATTGTTATGTGTTTTGCACTAACTCACTTGATTGAAGGTTACTTTATTTAGTAAAAGGTGTTGAATTCAAACCTCTCTTTTTTAAGTGACATTTTGAAAAAAATTATGCAAACTTGAGTTATTGAATAACTTTATTATAAAATGTATTTTACTTGCATTATAAAAGTAAATCGCTCTAAAGTAACTTTATTGTTCTTTACTTTTAGTTCTTTTTATGCAACTCTCATTTATGAAGTAACTTCATTGTAAAAGTGATTCTCACTTGTTTTATAAAAGTGGGTCACTTCAAAAAGTATTTATTTGTGAAAGTGAGTTTATAAGCAAAGCTAATGAGGTTAACAAATTATTTTGTTTCTCAACAACATCCATTAGCATGTGGGCCAACTTCCACTTGCCATGTGGCTCTTTATTACAGTTAATGTGCTTTTTAAAGGGCATATCTTTCACATATGAAGTCCATTTTCAATATCTCTTCTTTGAATTAGTGTATTTTTTCGAGAGTTTTCCACTTGATAGTTAATTTGAACTTTTGAATCCATTTTACCTACATATATAGCCACTCTAAGTGAACTTTTGTTTACCGATATAACTAATTCTCATGGGAATCCCACATGGAGGATGTACTAGGAAGTAAAGGATTGTATAGGATTACATTGGCAATTAAAAAGGCCCAGTAATGCTAACAATAAATCCAAATAGGATAATAAGGATGGCAATGCATTTGGATTAATCAAAATGTTCATTACTCTTAATTTACAATTTCATAATCAAAGAATCAATGATCCAGATGTAGCCTAATAAAAGTCGAATAAGATATTTGGTGAATTTGATGTGATTAGATTTCATCATCTTGAAAATAAGATCATGATTTTAAGTCCTAATGGTTTCTCTTGCATTGAAGATTATTTATCTAAGTTCAAAACAATTAGGCATTTACTTAAATTCTTTTGAGTAAATCTAAAGGATGACCCATGGCTTGGCCCTACCTAATATATTTTTATACGTTCTTTTCATGCCAATAGAGAAGCTCCATGGGCTACATATAAAAATCCCTCTCTTGAATCGTTTTGTAACTCTCTAATTAGAGAGCAAGATGAGCTTTTACATATTGGAGTGATCAACACTATAGGTACATCTAACAAGGCCTCAGTGGCCCAACATAAAGATAAAACCAATGTTTTGTTAATGTGTTCTATTCTTTGCATAACTCCAGAAGTGATTCATTGGTGTTGGGCATAGTGGGGTGTTCACAAGGGGCAGAGCGCTAAAAAAACATTTTGTGGTTGTTTTTTGCATCCGTTTTTTGTGTTTTTTGACAAATGGTTTCACTTATAGCGATCTTGTAGCACATAATGGTTCAACCCATGATTTTCCAATTTCAATTAAGGAACTACAATTGTATTGTAATTCATGATCAATGGATCAGGGGTTTTTAGTTGTAGTGGGATATACATATCATATTGTAACATTGTTAAGAATAGATATATTGAAAAATCTTTCTAGCTTTCTTGGTTTGAGTTTCCAAGGAAAAATCTGTGTCAAATGTTGTGGTTATGTCATTATATATATTTTTTATTTTTATTAAAGATTTATTTGTAGTGACTAACTATACAAGGTTAAAACCAACAACCAAGCATCCTAAGAAGCAACATTAAGCAACATTAAGCAAAAAAATATTACCAAACCCTCTTAGCTAACTTCTACTCCCAATGGTGACAAAGGACAAAAATAAAAGAGTGAGAAAACTGATAGGCATTGCAATATTTGTGAGAAACACAAGCATCTGGAATCTAAATGTTTTAAAAAGATGGAGGCCTTAGAAGCAACAATGAAGAAGCAAAACCTCAATCTTTATTCTAACACTTCTACTCAAGGACGTGCACTTTCTACTTTTGATTTATCTTTCAATGCAACCTTTACTTCCTCTTCTAATGAGTGGTTTATTCATTTTGGAGCATCTTATCATATGGCGAAGGATAAGTCCATTTTTTTCTTTCATTGATTACTACACTAAGCAAATATTTTTTGGCAATGATAGATCTCTTAGTGTTGTAGGGTTTGGAACGATTAAGATAAATAATGGTTATTTCAATGATGTATTATGTATTCCAAGTACTTCCTGCAACCTTTCGTCAATGTGTCAGATCACTCATTCAGGTGAAGGTAAAATAGCAGAGTTTTCACCTGACAAAGTTGTAATCAAGGATTTGAAAGATCCTAAGCATGTCCTCGCCACTGGAATTGTTGATGATATTACTAGGTTATACAAGTTTGACAACTTTGGATCACCACCTTTTCCCTTAGTTTTTATTGCTCAAAATGATAACTTCAACAAAATTTGGCATGAGTAAGTTGGTCATGTAAAATATCACTCCTTGCAACAAACATGTAATAAAAATATGTTGATTAGTCCTCCTCTCATTTCTTATTGAGACGATGTTTGTGTAAGTTGTGTTATTGAAAGCATTATCACAATGATTTTGACAAATGTGCCTCTAATTAGCACACCTTGACCCTTTTGTAGCTCATTTAAAGTGATTTGTGTGGTTTGATTTCTTCTCCTTCTTTCTCTAGGTTCAAGTACTTAACTTTTGTTGATGACTTCTCCAGATGCACTTGGATTTTCTTCTTAAAACTTAAGAGTGAAATTTTTGACTTGTTTTTGGCTTTTAAAGCTCTTGTAGTAAAACAATCTAGACATCCTACAAAGGTTATGGACAGATAATTAAGGTGAATATGTCAACAAGTTCACAACATGTGTTCACTACAAGTGACATTCGAATTCAACATTTTATTCCATATACATTACAACAAATGGTGTTGTTGATAGAAAGAATCACACTTTAAAGGAAATGGCCAATTGTATGATCCATTCAAAGGGATTGAGTCTTCATTATTAGGTAGAAGTAATGAACTATGCAAATTATGTAGTAAATCACACTCCCACAAAAGCTTTAAAAAATATCACACTAGTAGAAGCATGGATTAAAATTAATCGAAAAGTAGAATAGCATGGGCTACATTCCTAATGAGAAAAGGGAGGCCTTAGATCCTAAAAGTGAGAAGTGTATTTTTGTTGGATATTGTGAAAATGTAAAAGGTTATAAATATCTTTAAGCTCATTCAAAAGAAATAATTATTAAAAGAGATGTCAAATTTGGTGACAATATTTTAGCCCATGAGCCTAATTTCGCTTTGTTCCATATTTGGCCATTGAGGCATCTTTAATGCGTGTGCCACCTTTTGATCTTATTCGAGCCTCTTCATCAAATGATGACAGTAAGGATGGAAATCCACCTCCACATTCTTGCCTTCTGTTAGACGAGTCCATTAAACATGAGCCCACTTCAACACCACAACTTCCTAAATGGGTCCATTCAACATGAGAAGTAGTTGGTGACCTTATTAGTAATCCTATTGATTAGGATCATACTCGTTCAAAGTTCGAACACTTCTCCTCTCTCTTAGCTCAAGTTTCAAAGAATCATGACTTGGAAAAAGTTTCAAACCATCCATATTGGGTCACACCAATGAATCAATAATATCATTCCTTAATGGTGAACGATTCTTGCAAACTTGTTTGTAAGATTGTAGCAAGAAAAAGCTTCATTTGACTTGTGATTTAGTCAAATGGGAAAAATTGGATTTCCACATCAAGAGGATGAATTGAGTTGCAGTTAGCAGGAGTGACATGGCCAAGTCACTTAGTTAAGTTAGTCAATTCGAGTTCGTGGGCAAGAAGTAGAGTTTTGCATGAGTTGATTGCTAAGATCTAACACTCTAGTGGAGTTATAGTTAGTGAAACTCAGTTATCTGAGCTCTAGTCATGAATAGAGTCAATGTGAGTTTAGTTGAGTAGTTGTAACTATTGTTAACTCATTGATATCTATGTTAGCTAGTTAATTTACTAAAAATAGCCCTTGTCATGCATGCAATTTGAATTGCCTAGTTGAGTGCAGGGAAAAGGTATAATTGCATTTATTGTTGTATATTGATGAGTGTACAAAGTTTGCATGAAATAGGTGAGGAATTCTCTTGGGTTTGCACAAGAAAATAGGGGCTCTTCCTATTCTTTAGGAGCGGGACTTGCACAAGGAAATATGAGGAAGTAAGAGGTCTATTTTGACTAAGTATTGGCTAAAGCAGACTAAGGAGGAGATCAATATTGTAGTACAAGTTAAGCTTCAAGCATTGAAGTTGTCATTTTAGCAGATCATTGTTCTCATATGATATAATACAAACAAAGGAAATATTTTTTCTAATTGGGTTCCCCAGTAAAAATATTGTGTTCAATCACGATTAAATGATTGCATGTGTTTCTATTGTATGGTTTCCTTTCCGCTTATTGAGTAGAAGAAATTTGCGTCTATTGATTTAAGTTTGATTTCATTAGTAGCTCCATATTTTGATTTATTTCTACATGCTACCAGAGCTATTGAAAATTACATAGAAATCAAGTTCTTGATCTTCTCTTAGAGAAATTTCGAATAACAGATTTGTGGTGCGGGAATTTTCTCCAGTGTAGAAACTATGTCTATCTATGGATTGAGGTTTAAGTATGCATTGGAGGGCACTTCTAATTTAATAGCTTGGAAATACATAATGGAAGTTGCGCTTGAGGACAATGGAGTATTGGAGTACACACAAATTGATATTCCAAAACCAGCAACATTAGATGCACAACAAGTGGCTTAGTGGAAGAAAGACACAACAAAATTCAGGAGGATTAACCTGAAGGGAGTCAGAGACAATGTGGTTTCGAGTTTGCATGGAAAAAAAACTACTTATGTAATATGGAAAACCCTCAGAGTTATTCGAAAGAAACAGTGATTCCAAGAAATTGGCATTGAAAGATAAGCTTAGGAACATTCGAATGCAGAAAAAAGAAACCATTGTTCAGTACATATCCAAATTCACTCATGTCAGAGATGAACCTGGAAGAGTAGGAGAGAATGTGCCACCATATGAGCTTGTGAGCTTAGCACTCCTTGGTCTTTCAAAGTCCTGACATAGCTATTAGGATTTAGTTAATGGAAGAGACAAGCACCCAAATTGGGAGAGACTTTGGTCTCACTTGGTGCAAGAGGAGATTGGAAGAAACACTAAAGATGGAGTCTCATGCAGATCCGATGAGGAAGAAGACTGTGCTTTAGCTAGCAAAGGAAATAATGCCAAAGGAGAGGCAAAATCCAACCAAAACCATGGCAAGAAGAAAGACCTCAGTAAAATTAAATGCTTTCACTGCCATGAGTATGGACATTATGCACACAAGAAATCCAGTAAGGAGCCTGCAGCAGCAGTAGGAGGAGATTCAAGTTGGATTTCACCCTCATTACTAGCATAACAAGCATAGTAAGAGGGAGTGAGAGGTATCTAAAATCTCGTGCTTCATATCATATAACAAGAAATAAGGATTTTTTCAACAACTGAGAGGAGAAGGACCTACAATTATCCATAGAGCTTGGAGATGACGTAAGATATAGTACCAAAGGGATTGACATTGTCGTCTTTAAGAGGGATTTAGGCTCTCATATTCACCTAAAGAATGAAATGGATGTGCTTGGTCTGAAGAAAAATATAGTTTCTGTAGTTGTTCCTAAACATAGAGGATATTGTGGTGTTTAGTAGAGGGAAGGCATATATGAAGCATGTTGTTTTTGGACAATTAAAACAAATTGATGTTCGAGTTAAAAATATCTACAAGCTAGAGGTAGATTTCACCATGTATGTAGCTATACGTCTAGGAGTGAGGTGAGGCGATGTAGAGCCTTAGTCCCAGAGTTGCAAAGAATTGGGAAAGGTCCATAGGAGAGAAAAAACAATTGCAATATACTCTTCTCATGGATCATTAACGTTGCTATAGGGGCCCACAATATTCAGTAGAAGAAGGATCAATGTCAGTTGATGCAGTCAGATCTTGGGCGATAATTGCAAACTAGTAGCAGTCAGAGACTTAGGAAACAGTTGCAGCTCAAAGACACAATTAATTCAATATTTAGGATGCTTCTTAGTTGCATTTGTTGTAGTAGCAACAACAACAATAAGAGGGAGTGTTAGTTTTGTTACAATACATTCCTACAAAGGAGCGTGATTGGGGTTGTTCGTAACCCTTTTCTTACTAAGAGGGAGTGTTAGATTGTAGTAATAAAAGGCTTCATTTGACTTATGCCTTAGTTAGAGGGAGAAATTAAAATTTCCACATCAGCAGGATGACTTTAGTTGCAATTAGCAGGAGTGACATGGCCAAGTCACTTAGTTAAGTCAATCAATTTGAGTTTGTGGGCAAGAAGTAGAATTGTGCATGAGTTGATTACTAAGATGTAGCAATCTAGTGGAGTTATAGTTAGTGAAACTCAGTTATTTGAGCTCTAGTCATGGATAAAGTCAGTATGAGTTCAGTTGAGTAGTTGTTATTGTTGTTAACTCACTGTATCTTAGTTAACTAGTCAATTTACTAAAAATAGCCCTAGTCATGCATGCAATTCGAATTGCCTAGTTGAGTGGAGGGAAAAGGCATAATTGTATTTATTGTTGTATATTGTTGAGTGTACAGAGTTTGCATCTAGCATGTGAGGAATTCTCTTGGGATTGTGTTAGGTTATTATACCAATAGGAGTCATAGTTTTTTAATGGCTGAGATTAAACCTTAATATGTACACACCTTCGCTTTCTGCAAATGTTTTCCATGTTCAAAAAATTAAAAAATGTAAAGAGGGTATGTCCCAAAAGAAAAATCAAAGGACAAAAAGAATAAAAAAGGGTAAAAAAAGATGAAAAAATGAACCTCAAGAAAAGAAAAGACCATGAAAGTGTGCAAGTCAAAATGCCACTCCTAGTTACTTTTGATGCATAATAAATCATTGTGTGTAGCTTGTTACCTTTGCCACAATCCATGATAGTCAAAATGTTTAAACTTGACTATTTCATGTTTTCAATTTTATGCTTATAGATAGAGAATGAAATCTGACCAAACTGTTTAATCTTGGCAGATAATTAGATTAGGTAGAGTAAATAAAAGGAGCTCAAATGTTTAATATGAGCCCTTGGATGTAATATGGTTAGACCTAGTTAGATTACTATTGTAAAAGAAAAGAAAATGTTTTGATAAGGGTTTGCCAACTTAAGTGCACCCTAATAAAGAGAAGTAAAAATGGTAGGATGAGTAGGTGGGTAAGTAGAAGAAAGGTTGCATAATTGTGATGATTGTTAGATAAAAGCATATTGATCACCTTCAACATGAAAGTTCTAAGTATGGATGAAAATTGGACATGCATCAAGCCCACAAAGTCAAATTGATTAACTTCCCTCACTCATTACACCTTTCACTTAACTAATTTCCAATAAAAATTCTTAAGTACCCAAAATATTAAGTCAAAGGGGCTCAGATAATTTCTCTAACCTCTGGAGGGACCGGACCCTCGGCCCAATGATTTACAGGTCCTAAGTACTAAAAACCCCCTCATGAACATTCACCCCCTTCAATTCACTCATATTCCCAAACAAATCCCTTTTCCCAAGAAAAAACATCATTTTCTTAAGAAAAAATCATTTTCCCCTAATAAACCCCTTTTTCTAAGGATAAAACCTTGTTATCATAGGAAAAGTGATCGCCCCCATGAAAAAGACCCATTTTCTCAAAAAACTCAAAAATACTTTAAGCCTAAGTATAATGTGTTTATGACAATGGCAAATGAATGAAATGCATTACACTTTAGCGCTTTTTCATTTTCACATTAACTTTTAACTTTATATATATTAATTCCCTAAAGAAATAACCCTTCCCATATAGTTATATAACAAATCCCTATGTATTAAAACCCTACCCCCCAAAAAGTTTGAAACATAAACTTTATAAACACCCTAACTCGATAAATGAATTAATTAATTGACCAACGATTAATTAATAATCAAACCCTGCCAATAAAAACACACCCGACACCCTAACCCCACCGTAATCCATTGTTAATCAAATCCTACCAGTCTTAAACCTTCGTCGGACCCCTTCATTACCCTTCGTACGAACCCCCCACCCCGATCACCGTGCGATCGCTCCCCCTTTAATCCAATGGTTGTTAAGCATATCGGGCAGCCTCCAACACCCGACCTTTACCCGCCCGATATGGGTTGTTTTCCTTTGGGCCCCGATGCTACGTGGCACCCGATGAGTGGGATCGGGCGGCCTCCACCCGAAACCACCCAGCCCACAAAAGTGGTGCGAGCAATCCTGCTTACCGCCTCCCGCTAAACGACAAAGCCATCACATCCCAAGCTAAAAGCCAAAAGTACTTTTCCCATGTGCCCGCCAAATCATGACTTTGTGAATAAAACCAAAAAACCTCATTAGTTTGTTTTATCATGGAAAAGAATGCTCCAGACCTCCATGCATGCAACTGACTACGTTCAACTGCCAACCCACATCCAACTGCCAACTTGTAGAAGACACTGAACTTCAAGTCCACCCTCCAGTTCACTAAGGCCTTCTGCAAACGTGCATAGTCGCCCGTCAACCAGTTCAGAGCTGAAATTCCCTGAAATTCCAGGTATTTATCGAAATTCACCGAAAACCCTGTCTCATTCCTGAACCTGTTACTTTATTTCTTGGAAATTATTAAGGAATTAAGTAAAAGAACCGCCCTACGCCCCCGAAACTACTCTGTATTTGAACCAATTTTCCCCAATTTGACTGAAAACCCTTTCCCCCATTCTTAAATCCACAAGAACTGAGAATGGCCGCTCTAGTTGCTATGGATGTCCGACCAGTTTCAACTTCCCCGTCTAGATTTAGACCATCTCCCTTTGGTGGACAAAGACTTCCAAATCAAGGACACCTCTGTCCATGAATCCCCACTGAAATTATGCTGCCAGTACTGAGACCAATACCTAAACCATATAGACAAAATAGGTCTCTAGGAGGCTATTTTACCCAAGTATCAATTCCCTTGAGTACATATCTTTCCCGAAATTGTCCATTATTGCCATACAAACTACAGTCCCAGCCAAAGAGCAGTGATGTCCCTTGAACATACTGTACTTTTTACTATCACTACTGAATCCATCAATGAAATGCTGCAGTTGCAACTAGGACAAAATCTGACCCCCATTTCCATTGGAGACCTGCTAGACAAATTACCCAAGATTACCCCTGCCAGACTTGCTGAAATATTCCAAACCTTTATTGTGGAAGAGAAACATATTCCAAAGGATCCTCCCCCATACATGTGGACCATATTTTCTAAACTTGGCCAGGACATTGTGTTAATGATATCTAGTGTCTTAGGCTATACTACAAGTGAGTATGTTGATGAAATCATTCTAGCCTTCATGTCCATTTTCACTCCAGGACAACCCCAGCCATCATATATGATTATGCCAAATTCATAGCAGATAAAATGCATGATCAATTCTTAAGAATGAACAATGAAAGAGTATTCAAGTATTCCTCAGTTCTGTACCACTTTTTCTTATATTATCAAGATGATAAATTCCCATTTACTCTTCAAAAACTTGATACCAGAGGTGACCCTAGGTCAGTAGTCTTCTGGACTCCTCTGATCCACAAATTTGAATCACCATATCCATACACAAACTTCATAGATCTTTTTATACATCCTGTAGTGACCATGCTGCTAGGAAGTCCTCCTCCAAGAATCAGTTCAGATATCAGGAGGATCCTACAGCTTTCAAAATAACACAAAGTGGGAGATTGGTACTTGTACCAAAATCACAGTGAAATTATGATCTATGGCTGTGAGTTAGCATCATTCAAGTTACCCAGATACCTCCCGATAAGGTTATTTGCTCTGGAGTACTATAGACAGATAATCAACTCAGATGAGGTACATTTTGTGAAAGCCAAAAAGAAGGGTCAACTTAGAATCAAATATCAACTAGGCCCCTTTTTGAGCAATAGTTGAGAAGCAGAAGAAATCCTTCAAAGGCTAAAACTAAAACAAAGCTTCATATGGAGATATGACCCCTTTGATTTCATTCGCAATAGAAGACAAAAAAACAAGTTGTCTCCCTATATCCACCATAGAATCCCTGAGATAGAAAAATATGCAAATCAGTTGGAATGGGTGGAGAATACTCTAGTAGACAAAGATAGCACTTAAGTTTCTGTTGAAAATGCATTAATTGATCTAGAGAGGAGGCTTGATGAATATTCTTTCATACAGGTGCCAGAGGATCTCAAGCACAAAGGGAATCACAGGCACAAAGTGAACACAAGCAGAAGAAAGACCCTAGGTGCAAGAAGATTAAGAACAACCAGACTTATCAGAAGAATTGACTCAAACAAGACTGCCAGAGCTCATCATGAGTACTCCCCCTATCGTGCAGACTCCTCTCAATGAGGAGAGAAACCTCAAAAGAGACAGGGAGGAGACCACTGTTGGGTCCCAATAATACTAGTGATTACCCCATTACTATGGTACTTGTACCCCTTATTAATATTGTTGTGCCCCTATTGCCCCCATATTGTTATTACTGTGCCCCATAAAATCCCTCTATTATTATTTTTGTGGCTTTATATTATTATTGTTAGGTCGGCTGGGTTATATTGTGACTCCTTAGACTCCTATATATAGAAAGGAGGTTTTGTCATTTGTAT
>APFE031012609.1:0-18251 GCA_000404065.3 Pinus taeda | reverse complement strand
TGACCCAAGATGAGTTTTTAAGAATGAACTCACGCCTTTTTAACTTTTACAGGGGTTTGCACCCATTACTCAATAGACAGAGCGGTCAGGTTCGCAGGAAACATGACCATTGGGTGCAGCACTATAGGTAATGCTAGGAGAGAGTGCGAAACCAAGATTTGAGATATTTTTAAGGTCTTTCTCCCATTTTCAAGGCTTGACATGAAGAGCTGAGGTTTACGACTTGCAAAGGAGGTATGTATGAGTGTTGATGGACTCACACAAACTGCAGAGAGTCATGGTGACAATTTTTTGTGTAACAGGCACATCCCAGGAATGAATTTACCCTTTCTCAATATGTTCAAAACATTGAATTAGAAACCACTTTGCAGCGTCTATGAGTCGGAATACAGTGTTTGTATGCACGATGGAAGGTAGCGTAGATAAAGCGATGCAGATTCTATTGTCATAAGTGATGAGTTCTACAAGGCATGTGTACAATAATTGACACATGATTTTACACCGAATTTGTGGGAAACGATTAAAACATACAACAGCTCAGGTGTAGAACACGCCTCCAGTGTTCCCTTGTACATGAACTGCAATAAATCCACAAACGCCACTTCCTCTGCGAACACACAAGAATGTTTACAAATTAAAATAAAAGGCCACACCACTAATTTAAATGTAGCACAAAAAATATGTAATAAGGTGTTAGTATATATAATTTTTTGTTTTTGAAAACAATTAATTGGATGTTTACAAAGAGTTGAGAGAAATTGGTTTAAGATGAAGTCTCTCTGACAGACAGAACCAAATTTTAATATGTTAATTGTGAAACAGATAAAAATAATGAAAAATGGGTTTAAATGTACCTGAAGAGCTTAAATGAAGTGTGACATCCCGCTCTTCTGATTTTTTCATTCCATTTGAGAAAAGATTCAACATAGTAAAACAAAAAGAAATAAAATGTATGATCATATAAAACAAATTTGAAAGTAGGTAAAAGATTTATAGAATTCAATAATGGAAATTTAAATAAAGAGAGACTTTTTTCATACTTCCATGAACAATCCTGCATTGGGGGGACGCATTTGTAGATGGTTGTTACTGTTTCAAGAATATGATTTTGAGGTCATCGTAAAGTCGGGATGCATAAACGTCGTCCCAGATCATCTGTCCCGAATTGAGAATGGTGAGGAGCCAACAAATTTGGAGGAAGGACTACCTGATGCGCAACTCTCTTCAGTGCACGTCGTAGATGGCCAATTCGAGGATATAATCCACTTCTTAACCATAAGGACTGCGTCGCAAGGATATTCAGTTCAACAGAAGAAATAATTGGTGGTACGCATGACAAATTTTACGGTTATCACGGGGCACCTCTACAAAATGGGAAATGATGAAATATTACAAAGATATGTACCTAAATTTGAACGAGGACAGATCCTCGTAGAAGCACATGGGGGGGTTTCAGGAAGACTTTATGTGGGATGGGTGTCAGCATAGAATATTCTTTGTGTCGGACTATGGTGGCAAACCCTACATTAAGACTCAAAAACATACTGTCGAGACTGTGACATATGTCAACAAACTCGGAAATCATCATGAAGGGATGAGATGCCACTCAATCCATAGATGATGTTGCAACCATTCGAAAAATGGGCCATAGAATTTGTGGGGCCTATCACCCCTCTAGGGAAGATAGCTACACACTATATCATCACTGCTACAAAATATTTGACTAGATGGGCAGAAGCATAGCCAGTTAACGACTGCATGGCTGCTATAGCTGTGAAATTTTTATTTGACAACGTCTTCATGTGATTTGGATGCCCAAACATTCTAATGAGTGGCCGCAGAACACACTTCCTAAATGAAAATATCAGTGCACTTACTGAAGAATTTCAGGTGTATCATCAACAAAGCATGCCATACCATCTGCAAGTGAACGAGAGTGTAGAAGCATTCAACAAGATTATGGAGACTGAATTGACCAAAGTATGTAACGCGTAGTGAACCAATTGGGATTTACGCATACCTACCGTGTTATGGGTATACATAACCACATGCAAAAATTGACAGGGCAGACACTGTTCAGGTTAGTCTACGACACGAAAGTCGTCATGTCAATGGAATACATTGTACCGAGTTTCTGGATAATAGCAATGACAGACATGGCTGATTGCGAAGCCTTAAAAGAGAGGCTCGCACAACTAGAAGAACTAGAGGAAGAATGATTTTTGGAAGGCTTCCATCAACAGGTACAGAAACAGCGCAAGAAAGCTTGGCACGATTGCCACATCAAGTTACACATGTTCAAAGTCAATGATTCGGTATTATTGTAGGATAGCAAGTTCGAGAAATTCCCTGGAAAACTTTGAATGCATTGGTTGGGACCATATGTAGACAAAGAGGTCACATATGGTGGCGCGATCCATCTCGACAAGCTTAATGGAGAGCCCTTCCCATGAAAATTAAATGGCAGTTGCCTGAAGCTCTACACAAGTGGGCTGTCTGCCTAACTAACTGACCGAAGTATAGTCTCAACAATTCAAGTAGTTGAAAGAAGGCACGGGACTATAAACGAATCTACAGGAAAGCCGCGCGAAAACATCATTCTGTGTAAGAAGCATTTATTACTAGAATCAAGGTCACGCATGAAGGGATGCACTGCTGTGCAGAAAGGCGGGAAAGTGACTGTTGAGGTCACTGTTCATGACAAGATGGTCAATCTGAGGCACCAAGGTGCGGATGAAGGGAATTTAAGACATGTAGTCAATATTGGATTTCAAACAATATCCAGTCTGTATCGCATTAATGAACCAGAATAGGAGGGAACGATCGAATTTGAATACTGGTAGGCTTATAAATAACAGCTGGTCGCCCACCAAACAAACCATGGCACTATGAGATTTAAGTTATTGAGTTACCTAATAGATATGGACCCATCCAAAGTTTATGCTTTGTAGAGCCTTCGGGACTGCATAATGCTGATGGCCGAAGTCACCGTGTCGAGTCCAATGCCAGTGGTAAGAGACATACCGAAAATTCCTAGATAGATAATAGGACTGGTCCGAATATCGCCATGAAACTTGTGGTCAGGTAAGCGATTTGTGAAAGATAAGGGCAAGATGGTGAATCTTGGGATAAAAGATAGAAGGCCATGGACAAGTGCAACCTTGGGCTATGTGCCTATGATGAAACTTGAAGATTTGGACCTTGCGGACAACAACATATCTCTCACAAAAATGCAACACAAGCTTCAGCAGATATTGAGTATATGGGACCAGAGATTACAAACTTGTTGCACTTGCATAAAGATTTCATGACTTTGGCATCTCACCTAGAGCTAAAATCGTATGAGAAGCCACTTTGTGTTAACCGAGAAGAGCAGAATGAGTATAATCGGTTAGGCTAATTAGGAGAGGCAATGGAGCAGGAGCTTGAAGAAGTGTTGCAAGAAGCAAGGATGGAACAACGAAGTGTAGTGCGTCACTCACAGGGATGGTGAACCGCGAAGCCTTTGCAGCGCATCTTGCCACACCAACGAGTGACTCGAGACAACTCACGATGATTGTGTTGGGGGCCTGTTGGGCAGCGGATCCCCCGCATAACAGTTTTGGGGCTTAAAGCCCACATTTTTGGGTATTGTATTGTAAAAGCTTCGCGAAGTGTGCAGAGCACAAATTGTAATGGGTCAAGTCTAAGGGTAGTCCATCCTAAAATATTATAAATTAATATAGAATGTGTCGACCTACCCATGGTCTGTGGACCATGGGAATGTATAAATAAGAGCAAGGCTGTAATTGTAAAATGCAATCTTTCTGGTAAGAATGGAAGTAATATGGGCATTTGAAAGTAATAATAGATCTGAGTTTGTAAGTCCAAGTCTGGGTTGTAATAGGAGGTAGAGGCTCTGCAGCTGTGTGCGTGGAGGCTTGGTAGAGTCCACAACTATGTGCGCAAACCCCTGTAGCTGTGTGCGCAGGGTAGGAAGTGGATTGTAACTAACAAAGGCATTAATAAAGATAAGTTGATTTTGGAATATTGAGTATCTATTTCTATATTCTGGTTTATGCATTTGTTCATGATTTATGATTACGCGCATATCTGTTTATGTTAAATGATAACTGAAAGTAAGGTGCCTTCGTAAGTTAACGCAAGATCTATAATAATATTAAGCACAGAAAAGGGTAAATTGCATGCATGCTTGTCTAAGGTAGTCACTCTGAAAAGGGAGCTACGCGGAAGCAACGTAGCACATAGGATTGATCCGCACAACCCCACACCACATCAAGACATCCCCAGGGTGTGGAAACTTAGTTCCAACACCCTCCCATACTACCTTGGGTGAGACTTCATTCCACGGTCTGCGAACTGTTTTCGAAAGGGCCGGTAGTGTCCAGATTTGTTTGGCTAAACTTTGCTAAACCTGGGTCAGGCCCCAACAAGCCAACAAGCAGCACTAGCATTGGATGAAAATAAAGTTGTTTATGTGGTTGGTTCAAAAAAATAAAATTACAACTTGGGAAAATATTCTAAAAAGTGGTTTTGTTGGCCCATCCAAATGCCATCTATGTGGTTCAAAAGAGGAGACAATGGAACACTTAACCTCTGCCCTTTCACCTCTTCCTTGTGGGATTGGGTGGCCTCAATCTTTAGGCAGAATGACAGGGACAGAATCAGTATTACCAACACCTTGAAGAATTGGAGAAAAGACTTCTCAGGCAATGAAATCATCAACAAATCTTGGACTCTAGTTCTAGGCTTCTTAATCTAGGATGTCTAGAAAGAAAGAAATGGCAGGATTTTCAAGAACAAAACTAGCTCAACCCATAATATTATTGCACAAATATTAAGACAACTCAAAGACATTGTTGGAGCCCTTTTAGGAAGACCTCCTGAGGACCCTACTCTGCCCCAGGATGCTCCTATACTGCTACAGTTGGGTCTCCATTCGCTAGTTCCCCTCAGCATAAACAAGGGTGTGAGCTAGATAAATGTTAGTAAAGACATTTGACAACCTCCTCCTCATGGTTTCTTGAAATTCAATACAAATTGAGCCTCTAAAGGTAACCTAGGGATGGTTGGGTTTTGGAGAGGTCATCAGAGATGAGAAGGGGTGCATTAAGGTTATCTTTCATAGTAATTTGGGGACTGCCACTAATAACATGGCGAAGCTCATGGCCTTAGAGAAATGCCTGGAAATACTAATCGAGTCAAATTTACATAATGCCATCATTGAAGCAGACTCTGAATTGATTATTAAGGCAGCAAAGAAGATATGTAATGGAAAATCACCGGGAAAAGTTTCAAAACATTAGCAACTTTTGTAGGTCTTTTAGTGCATTCATAACCACCTACAAACACTGAGAACAATTAGCTTCGTTCATGTGTGAAGGAAAGCAACTATGCTAGCTGATCATCTCACGAATGAAGGAGTGTTATGCAAACAAAGTTACAGTAGGTATGCTTGGGATTCAACACCCTCCTCAAAATTGTGTGTGGATTGTCAAACACAGGCGGCCAAAGATATCGAGAACTTCCAAACTTTTAGGAATGAACAAGAATGAAGACTGGTGGAAGCAGGAGTGAGTGGAAGCGAAATTCTTTCTTAACTGTTGATCCCTCAAAAATGCGTAAAAAAAAGCTTTCTACAGGGGATGGGCACTTGGTAAACAGTAGGCTTCTTAGCAGGTCGCCGACCAAATATCTCTATAGCCTTCGCCATCGAATGGATATTGAGTGGGAATGTGATCGTAGGTTAATTATTCAAGCGGACTTGAGTATTTTTAGATCAACGTTTCATAATCTTCATTGGGTCTGTAAAGAGGGTAAAGACCATGCAAGTTTCTGATCCGATACCTCACAGGAACGTCAGATCAATAGGGACCTAATTGTATGGATATCGGGTTCTAAAAGTAATTGAAGGTTAATTCTGAGACTGTACCCTAACATTTATAAACCAATGGCTCATAATCCTTATTGGATCCATGAACCAGGTAAAAGGGGTGCATGTTTATGAGGCGGTAGTGTTTGTGAATGACGGATCATACGAGATCTAGATCAAAGGGACATCAAGTTTCAGCATGGGAGGAGGTTAACTCCAAGAACAGACTCAAAGTTTTATACATTAATAGTTTATTTACCTTGTCAGCTCTGTAAAGCTCGTAAAGGTCATGCATATCTCCGAAGCGATTTCTTTAACAACCATTGGATCATTGGAGGTCTTATCAAATGGCCATCGAGTTGGATAATGGGTGGAGGTTTAGATGTAAGATTAAGGCATAAGGATTAAGGTTTGTTCCACGTTGTTTCAGGTTAATCTTCATTGGGTTAGCCCTTGTTGGTCTTTATAGTTGTAGATACATGTAATATATGTAATATTCATGCTGTTAATAGAAGGCTCCACTCTTACTTGACCAAAAAAAAAATATCAACTATTGTGTCATAAAATTGAAATTGTCTCCTAACACACAATAATGCTTTTGTTATATATTAAATTTATACAGACAATTTTGTAAGACAATAATTACGTCGTAAGGCGTTTCCCTCTGAAATGAACTCCCCCAAATGCTTTTCTGTCCTTATCTTAGCCGTTAGATCTTTTGTTAGATGATTGAACAAAAATCAGCCATCGGATTTAATAAAAAATATTTTAAAACATTAAAAACCTTAAAAAACTTTTCACTTTCCACTTGACATCTATGCACCCAGGTCAGGTTGGGTTGAGACACATAATTATGACCTGTTGGGAACCGGCAGTAGACAAGAAAATTACTGTGCCAGTATTATAAAACATGGCATAACGTTCAAAGGTCCTGCATTTATTTGGTAGAGGAAATAAACGCGCGGACGCTGCCACCATTTCTCGACTGATCATCTGCCACACCACCCCATCTTCTCTGCTTCAAACCGAATTTAATATTTAGGGTTAAGCTACAGTTTCATGGCAAATGTGCAGCAGGACTTTCATGGCAACCATAGTCCATGCATTGGATTCTAAGTCATAAATCTGCATCACCATATTATTGTCAGCTACTTGTCCCCATCTATTATTGTTTTCACCTAGCAAAACAGTGCATCTCCTCCTAGTTGCATCAAAATCCATCACAATGAAGCTCCACCAGATGAGAGGGCTAGGATTAGGCAGACGTCTAGAGGACCCAGTAGCAATATTTCCTATGGAAAGACCCAATCTATCTCCCCTTCTATGAGAACAGTAGATATTCCTGCAGGCATCCACAATGACGACATCAGAAGTCAAAGGAGCTTTGTAAATGTTCATGTCTGAACTATCGCCTCCTAGGTATTCTATAACCAAAAATCCTGGGAAGGAGTGCACTGAAAAATTTGAATAAATTCTTTGCAGGGCATCGAAGGATAGCAATTCTTTCCATTGTCTCGAAAGAGTTCTCATTTTGGCAAGAAGATGCATGGGCAACATGTAAAAAATCTTCAGCAGCAAATCCTGTGGGAGGGCTTGCCAAATCTTCGCTTCCATGAGAATATCTATCTCTGACTCCCACTGTTCCGGAAGGGATCGCCAAATCTCCAGCTCCATTCCCACGTCCGTGGTCTTTTCACTCTCTCATCGCAGAGATAGATCGAATCGTTTCTTTATTTTAATCTACATATGTTAAATTTTCATCTCAAAACTGTTGATAAACGGTAACAAGATTTGTGTCTTAACGGGCTAGCACTTCATAATGTGATGGATCAGTCTAGTGTCTATTGAGATGGTGAGGTAACCAGAGTGAGAAAGGGTAAACTACTGATTTAATTATCTTGATAGGTGTCTCTATGGAATATTAGTAGGCGGGTGAGTTTTGTTTATTTTTGTTTTTTTCCTTAAATTTTGAATACTTTATTTATAACTATGAAATTAAAGATAATTATGCCTTAACAGGTTTCTCTCTGAAATGAACTTCTCCAAATGTTTTTTGTCCTTATATTAGCCTTTAGATCTTTTGTTACACAATTGAACAAAAATCAGCAGTCTAATTTAATAAAAAATATTTTAAAACATTAAAAACCTTAAAAAAACTTTTCACATGTTTTAAAACATTAAAAACCTTAAAATTTTCACTTTCCACTTGACATCTATGCGCCCAGGTCAGGTTGAGTTGAGACACATAATTACTGCCTGTTGGGAACCAATGGTAGAGAAGAAATTACTGCGCCAGTATTATAAAACATGGCATAACGTTCAGGGGTCATGCATTTATTTGGTAGAGGAAATAAACACCCGGACGCTGCCACCATTTCTCGATTGATCATCTGCCACACCACCCCATCTTCTCTGCTTCAAACCAAATTCAATATTTAGGGTTAAGCTACAATTTCATGGCGAACCTTGAAATTACTTCCTATATAAAGTGGACAACGTTGATTTTTTTCCCTATGAACTGTACAACGCAGTAAACAATATTTGATACTTTTCTCTATAGCTATTAGTTTACAATAAATGTGGTTTCAAGCCATGAAGATTGGTCGAGAGATGTCTATTCCACTCCGTCTCTTTTTGTTTTTCTGTTTTGTTTTTGTCACTGTCTTTAGTTACACTTTCAAGCCAAGAAGATAAGTTGAAAGTTGTTTGTGCTTTAAATAGAAAAAAATAATGCAGTCCTTTTCTCTATTTAGTTGGAACTTCGAATACATGTAGTCCTTCTCTCTGTTTAGTATTGTGTGTTTGACAAATCGTTTATAAGTGAAATTATGGCGTCTCACTCCATCGGACAGACTGAATGGAAATTATCTGTTCTTGAAGGTGAACGCCACAAACTAAATGGCAATGTTAAGGGCATTACACTCCTTTCAATAGATCCCTCTGCATATTTCAGATCGGATGGGGTTGTGATTTAATAAAAAATGTTTTAAAACATTAAAAATCTTAAAAAACTTTTCACTCTTTAGCAGGATTTTGTTTTGCCTCCTAAATTCTTAAAACTTCTGCTGGTTTCATTGTTTTCTTCTTCACTCTAGCATTATAGCAATATCTACACAGTAGCAAGTTACAAAAAAGGTCAAGAATCCATAAGGTATTCATCTTTTTTCCATTGTTAGATAATACATTATACTAGATCCTAACTATTGCGGCCAATTGGCTACCACCTTGACAAATAGATTGAAAAAACAAGATCCCCATCCTACACAACGGCAACAGAGCATAGGTATGGAAGGCATGATAGGTTTGGGGGCGTAGATGATCTTTCACGTTGGCAGTCCTCAATCACTATTTGCATACCTGGCACTGGTGTTGGGTTTTTTCTTAATTTCTTCTTAAAACTACTTTCTTGATTCAAGATTTTGCATTGAGAATATAAACAAGTTGTTGCAGCGGCTGCTATAACCTCTTGTTATTGGCTATTGCCCTGCAAGGAACAGAAATAAAACAAGAAGTTTCCGCTAACAAGATCTAGACCTTAACGCTTGAAGAGACTCAAAGATCTTCACCAGAACCTTTACAGCTTGTATGAGACACAAAAAAAACCGACAGATGCCATGGCAGGTGACTATGCTTTCAACCCTAATTAAGTACAGTGAGTAGAGTGATGGCTCCATTGCTGCTGAACTTATCTTGACAGTAGATTCGGGAATATCTTGAAATTTCTAAAATAGTGGTAAGGTTTGTGTTTTTTACCAATATCAATAAAGTTTAAAGAATTAATTTATTGCTATTCATAATAATATGAATATTTTCAAAATCTGCCATCTCTATGAAATGGTCTTCTTTGCTCTGAAATATTTTTGCCAAAACTTATACCCCTCCACTGCTTTGAAATGTTTTAGCCAATTGTTTTTTTACAGGACTATACAAGTTTTGTATTACAATATTCATTTTAACTTTTCGTACATAATATTAAAAGTCTCCCGGATCTAAATCTGTAAACGGTACACTGTCTCAGAATGTTCTATGATTTTTCAGTTGTGGATTAAAACAAAGCAGAGTGCCTTTCCACCATTTCCTTTGGAATTACAAAATTACATCAATGCAAAACCATAATTCTTAACAACATATTTCAGATGTGCTCAGAAGTGTTCAGAATAATCATGTTAATGTAGTTTAGGTAAACTTTCTTTCTAACTTCACAGAACTCATGGTATTGATGTGGAATATAACCTAACGAATTTCCACATTCTCGCTATATATATATATATTACTTATATATATATATTATATATATATAATATATATTATATATGTATTGTTATATATATATGTTATGTATATATATGTCTATGTAATATATGTATATATATGTATATGTATGTTAAGTATATATAATATATATACATAACATATACCATATATACATATATACATATATAACATATATAACATATAGTACATATATACATTATATATATATATATATATATATATAATTATAATATATATATATATATATAATCTGCCCACCCAAAAAAACTTTATTTAGTCTGAAATAGTCCAACTTCGCTTTCTTAAAAACATCTCTGAAGTTTGACATTATATACAGAAGAATTCACCTGAACAACCTCAGAAGAAAACAAACATCTCTAAAAAGAAGAACCAAATCCATCAACAACCTTATAGATTATGTCCGTTGAAGGATTTTGTTTGTAAGTGGAAGGATATTTGAGAGAAGAATGCAATGATATATCAAATTGGTGTTTATTAGGATGTTTTAGTTGCGTTGTTGCAGTATCCAGAGATTTAATTTCTGTCAAGATGATGAGTTGTCGCAGATAGTTCACTGTGTTTTTTATCACATATATGTATTAGCATGATAGTTGCAGGGTTTTGAAGTCTATTCATTGGGGGAATCTCATGTGTAGTCCTCTTCCATCCTTAATATTGGAGGATGGAGAAAAGCGACTTCTATTATTACGCTGTAAGGCGTTTCCCTTTGAAATGAACCCCCCAAATGCCTTTGTGTCGAAATTGTAGCCATTAGATGTAATGTTAGACGATTGAACATAAATTGGCCATCTAATTTAAAAACCCTTAAAAATATGTTAAGATATTATTTAAATATATCAGTTATTATTCGTTAATATATTAGTTATTATTCATTAAAAAACTTTACCCTAGCAACCCATCCTGCGCGTGGATATCCGTGTTTGATGCAGAGGAGGGCAGGGGTGTTGAGGAGGGGGGAGAGGAAGGAAGAGGACCTGCAGAGAAGGGAGAAGGGTATCGACGAGGGCCGTAGAGGACGAGGCAACTCTTTCTTCACTGCATGAGGGCCGCGTAGGCCATTTTTTCTAAAGATCGTTTGCAGATCATTTTTCCCTCAGAATATGGCGCCCTTTGCATATTATGGCGGTGGTAATGAGCTCCACGCTTTATTTCAATCATAGAGAAGAAAACTCAAAATCTTGATGCTTTTGAGTACTTTTTGGTGAAAAGCCATATTTAAATATTTTTTATTAAACACAATATTTGATTCTGGGAGAATAGGCTTTTTGTTTTGTTTCAATCACAATTCCAGGTTTGTTTCAATTATTTCTCTGACCTCAAGGTAGTTTCAATGACAAGAATGTTACACATGGATATATAAAACAAAAATGGGTAATATTTGTATTAGAAAAAAGCCACAGCTGAGCTGGGCAGCGTAGCCCAATACAAAAAAAAAGATGTTGTTAACAAAAACCACCATATCTATCTAGCTGTATGTGTTTGGGGATGCTTCCGATTAAATTTTGATTTTGATTTTAATGAGCTTTATTATGGTGTTTTCTATCAGCCATCTAATTTAAAAAACCCTTAAAAAAACTTTAAGGTATTAGTTAAATATATCAGTTATTATTCATTAATATATAAGTTATTATTCATTAAAAAACTTTACCCTAGCAACCCATACTGCGTGCGGATATCCGCGTTTGATGCAGAGGAGGGCGGGGGTGTTGAGGAGGGTGGAGAGGAAGGCAGAGGACCTGTAGAGAAGGGATAAGGGTTTCGACGAGGGCCGTGGAGGATGAGGCCACTCTTTCTTCACTGCATGAGGGCCGCGTAGGCCATTTGTTCTACAGATCGTTTGCAGATCGTTTTTCCCTCAGAATATGGCACCCTCTGCATATTATGGGGGTGGTTGTTGGAGAGGTAAATCCCCTCTACGGATAGAGGTGATCCCCACTAGCCCAAAAGGGGTCTAGCAACAATCAATCAATGCTACTCTGCAAGTTCCTAGTTGTAATTAACAAGTGGATGAAGAACACCTACTTGGATTCCAGCGCTATGTTTGATGAAGAGATGATCCTCTTGCTCCTTCACTCCAGCCGATAACAATCCTCCACTATCTTCGTGGGCAGACACCTGCACAAGCAAAGAGAGAACAAACACAAGCGTAAAATCTACTAAAAACAACTATACATCAGTGAGAAAGGATGTAATTCACATTAATCATTCATAAGACAAATGAGAATGGAACCATAACAGTAGTCAACTATCTTTATTAATCAGAAATAGAGTAAGGTACAACCAAAGTTGTGACGTTGAGTCCTTCTCTAGAGGGTCCAGCCAGCATGTCTCATATGCATTCACCTTTGTAGTAGATCTCCCAAGTCAAAGAGGTCTCTCTCTCACATACAAGGCAACAAACTCATAACCTTCCTTAAGCTCTATAGCAATCCTCACACAACACACCAAATGCCTACAAAGAGCAGCACTAATGCACTAAGAATTCCTTTATGTCAAATTCTATATGTTCCAAACTAGCTGCTCATGGCAATGGTGGAGGCTTATATAGGAGAAGGAGTCTCCATGAATAGTGAAAGGATGAGCGTTCCCCCAAGAAAAGTGGGTGAACAGGCGAATAGACATGCCTTAGAAAGGATGGCGACCTTTAAAAAGCTAACAGCCAAGTTTGGAGTCATCTGGAAGGCTGGATGTTAGAACAAACTCACCCAAATAGGATCAGCGCGGGTGCAAAATTGGGCTGGCGCGCTGGCATCGCAACTCAATTACAGAAGAGGTCTGGTCAGCGCGAACTGATACAAGCAGAGGGCGCACTGTTTATCAAATTCAACCAGTGTGGAAAACCCGTGTGCTTCCGCGGTGGCAACGCACCAGTTACACTATCATCCGCCAGTCAGCGCGGTTATTTTAATAACAGTCGCGATGATCGAATAAACTTAGGCAAAGAGGGTTTTTGCCCATTTCAGAGAGCATTAGCATGGTGGATGTGATTTAATGACACATTAGGGAGACTGACAAGGTGACAATGACATTTTACTGTGTAACAGATGCCCCCTAAAGCATGAAGCCCGAGAGAGTGGGAGGGGTGAAATGCTTTACAAAACTGCTGGACCGGAACACCACCAGGAAGAACTTGCACATAGATACAACTGATATTTCAATTACATGTAGTCTAGGCATGGGCGTAGCCATCCAGAAGACATATGAAGAAGGTCTATGGTATGGACACAGCCACCCAGCTGAAGAGAGCATAATGATAAGAGGTATGGTCGCAGCCATCCTAAAAGACTCAGGTATGGTCGCAGCAATCCATCAATGAGTCACGTAATGATGATCCACAAAATCGCAACCTCGCCCACAATGGACTAGAACCAGGGTCTTGCGCTCCATCTAAAACCAACAAAGTACAAGTTCAAACATGTGAATATAGGAGTCGAGGTCGAACATGCTTGAACATCGTCTAATTACCAGCCAATGATGAAAGCTGTTAACAGACGTGAGAGGGGCCACCAATAATGACGATGGTCCTCAAGGTACTATAGGTACAATCCATGACATGCGAATGAATGAGCGGGTGTCGAACACCCATAGAGTCATTCGATCAGAGGCCAATGATGAAAACCTCGCGTCGAACACGAAGAACCTGCCATTGAGGCATGCAAGCTCCAAGGTACCTGAAGGGAGTCTCTAGGTCACTCCTGGATAATGAGCTGAAGTCGACAGGAAGTGATCTTTATTGAAGGTGGGCCATAATATTTCCCACATCATCGACACGAGACGGAAAGAGACAATATGTTTTGTGTGAAATATCAGAGGGAGGTTATACTTTGCAGAGGCCAACTTCTCTTGAACATATCGGCGGCACAATGACGGATTTGGCAGTATTTGGGGTCAAATGATCAAAGGTTGTGATGAAAGGGCAACGAGTAGATGAACGGCCAAATAGGATAACCCAAACCCATGGAGGTAAAAGTGAAGCGAGATGAGATGTCCCCACCCAGACACGAATGCAAACAGTGCCATGTTCAAGAGTGACATACTGCCGATTACGGTTCCTTTATTTCCCCCAACATTTCTGGCAAGTACCCCGATTATTTTTGGGGGGTGCTTTTTCGTAAAGTTATGTCTCTCGAGCCCGAAAAAGTATAAAATGATGCTCGAGATAACCGCCCGATCATTACGACCGAGGAGTAATTTTTGTAAATAGTGATTATGACCCGAAAAAGTAAAAAAGTGGTCAGAAACACGTCGTTTTAGAACCAATAACAAGTGCGAAACGACAAACACCCAGCAATCTTTGTTGTTTTAAACGGTCGAAAAAGAGCTTTAAAAGCGATCGCCTCTCATTCCTTTTGACGAGCTGAGAGGAGGCTCGACAATATTTTCTCATTTTATGTCAGAAAAGAGCTTAAAGACGACATTTTTTTGGGACCAAGTGTATATAAGTCCACTGCGATTCCGCCGATTCCGAGGACCTGCACAAGGGAAACACCCGCGTAAACCCATTTGATATGTCGAGAAACATAATAAAATATGCATCAAGGCATAATTAATGACATCAGGATTAAATTCATGGCAAAATATGGCAAAAAACCCACATTCATAAAAACTATAGTCAAATTAGGAATTTTTTACCATAAATAGGGGGGTGTAAAAATCATTTTTTACCATTTTACCATTTGAGCTTTGGAGAACGTTGGAGAACTACAAAGTTGACGGAGCGAATTCCTCATCATCCGGACGCCGATCTTCTGACAGCCGATTCTAGGTAGGTCCCTCTTGCCTTACGCTCCATTTTGATTTCATTCTCAAGCAATTTCACCGTGAGATTTGGCCATTTGGCCAAATTTTTTGAGCGTTGGTGCGCTCTCGGTCAGCGCGGATTCGCCCATCGGGTCCGCGCTTACCGATTTTCCCAACACATACCACTTTCCGGGTCAGCGTGAAAAACCCGTGTCCTTCCACGCTGACCCAGAGAAAAATACACAGGTCGCCATTTCCAGTGCGACTGTTTTAGAAATAGTTGCGCTAGCGCCATGAAGATTGATTTTTTAAAATTAAATGGACAATTTTCAAATGCAGGCAACCTAATGATTTTTGGGTGATATTGCAGGACATAATGGCCTTTGTATGGCATGAGAGAGACCATGATAATGCAGATGTGGCCGCTTTTGCCAATGCCGGATGCCGAAATGCAATGCGGGCATGCAGATTGCTCAAGTTTTTCCTTACTCCACGCTTGAGGGCTCAGCCAAACCTCTTAGAGCTTCTGATCAGAGCATGGAACCCAGTGGATGGGAAATTTACCATCCGAGGCCGAGACATAGAGTTCGACTCTTCGGACATTTACTTTTTGACTGGATTGTCTCGCCGAGGCGTCATGCCCATCCTGGAGGGGCAGCGTCCTAGCGGTGAGATGCTTGATCAGCTGATGGCCCGTGTATGCCCACAGGCGGTCAAAACACAGAGTGGGAAAGCGAGCATCCCATCAGTGGGTGCTGGACCACATGGCGACAAAGTCCTCCGCACTATACTCTTTTTAGTGACGCGAGCAGCAGGTAGTCTGGCTAACCATGAGGCCTCAAAGGCCAACCTGTTACTAGCTCTCGAGTGTTTACAACCCACGATCTTCAACTGGGCGGCAGCTGTGACCAACATCATGAAGAGGCAATTGAGTAACTGTCGATGTGGAGAGTCGAAGCAGTTCGGCTACGGATCGCTTCTTCTTCCACTCATGTTCGAGCGGGTGCCGGCCCTTCGGCTGCAGACCATGGTGGTAGACCTACCTAATAACGCACGAGAGACGAGGGCCACCAAGTGGGCCCGGGTCATGCCATGTGGAGGTGGCGGTTGCTCAGTGTCGTGGGGCGTCTTTTTCCGAGAGTGGCTAGATTGCTAGGTTATCTTTGTCGAGGATTGGCCGTACGCCGGTATCGACTTCCGTGGTGATCCCGACATGCCGCTTCCTGCGGGAGAGCATTGGGATGATGGAGGTAAACACTTGATCTCTTTGATTTTCATTTTTTGTGATGTTTTTTCATTTTTCATGTACATGTCCTAATAAATGTTTATGCTGTGCAGATGTGGGACCCGTGAGACCCCTTGGCCTGGCTCCAGAGGCACGGAGGGAGGAGCAAGGCGCTGCCATCTTGGCCTTCGCTCCTGCAGGAGGTGACCAGACAGAGACCGTGGTGCACAATCTTGAGGGCTTACTGGCAGGATTCCCAGACTATCAAGGGATCGAGGAGGTCCCCCTAGCTACACAGATTCATACAGTGGGTGTAGAACCCAGGATGCACCGTCTTTTGAGGCGGGTGGCACGAGCGGTGGCATGCTACAGAGAGCATAACCCACCACAGTAGATGCCTAGGTTTTATTTTCCATTGCTGTTTTGAGAGACATATGACTCAGATGTATTGAGGACGTCAGATTTCTTGAGACATGTACATTTATTTTTTGAGCACCTCAGTGCGCCGCACGATATATATATATATACTGATTTTGGATGGATCTTTTACATGTGATGATGTTTTTTGATATGCTATGCAAATGTCTAATACAAATGTGATCTAATGTATCAGTTGCACAACATACGATCCACGTATTTTTATATTTTTGGCAAGCTTAAAAGCACGCACACACATGCAAACTATGCTTGGAAAAGAATTTATTTTCATATGCTTATGTTTATTCCTAGATGGATCTTTTCTTCACGTGATTATGCGTTTTATATGCTATGTGACTGTTCGACACACATGTAATCTGATGTATCTATGTGCATAACAAACGACCCATCGCGGAAAGTATTCACACACACGCATATATTTTATTTTTATGAAAGGTTGAAAACACACATGAGAATCACGTATGCAAAATATGCTTTGTGAGAAATGAAACGGGCATGCCCCCCAGCATCGTGTCTCAATTCGAGGTATATGCCCCCCAAGCTTCAGTCCATTGAAAATGGGTTGAAGGTTGGCATAATGATTATGCGCTCGAAGTGCATGAGCTCGCGTTTCATTGTTTTAACGAGGTTGATGCATTAGCAAAACTATCCTCGAGACTCCTTGTTTCATTTTTTAGGGAGCTTGGCACAAGAGCAAGGGCTATGCTCCACCCGAACTTCATCATAATGAACAGGAAGTCGGGGCTTCCAAGAGTGGCACTACCGATGGGAGGTCGATGTCTCGGAAGCCGGGACCCAATGCCCCTAGGACACTATGTGTAAAGCCTCTAACCTACACCTCATCATTTACTATTATCTACTGTTTTTCATCACCTATCTGTCTCTTTCACCTCATTTTCCATGTAAAACCACCCAGATCATTACATTAGATGTCATTAAGCATGATCAAGTGAACTTTGCTAATGTGTGACTGTTTTGTTTAGATTTTTGACATATTACAGGCATTCCGCAGCTCTCTGCCGATTCCGCAGCTCTCTGCCGATTCCGCAGCCATCTGGAGATTCCGCAGCCTTTTTGTTGTTCTCAAGGTTCCACGTGTCATTTTGCCAAACGAGCCACATGGGTACTTAGGTATTAAGGTGCTCGAGGTTCCTGTGCCATTTGTTCAATCATCCACGTCATCCATACCTCCGGTCAAACAGGGGCAAGATCCGGTCAACGAAGGCAGCTCAATGGTGATGCGTAAGCTGTTTGGTCACGTCAGCTCAGACGGTGGCTTGCCCATGATTCGCAGGACGTGGGTAACATAATCTAATTTTGGATTCAATCCCCATGATGACCAGGACCTCCAGCTCACCCACGCAGGCTCATGACGTGTTAATTTAGTTTTAATTACACATGACAATTTGTTATTTTCCGTTTTTAGCAGCACGCATAGGCTATCCTTCAGATGCCTATAAATATTTGCGTCTGCGTACGCTTAAGAGACTTTTATTTGCTATATGTTTGTGAACTTGTTGTAATTTTTGAGCATTTCCAAAACTCTGTTTTCATAGTGTTGTTCTAGCACTCTTAACTGTGAATTTCTGCATATGGAGTAATAGAACCAGTGCTATTTTGGAGCTTTCAACACTTTGAGTCTTCTTGGGTTATGTGAATGGAGGGCCCCTGTTCATACTA
>APFE031012601.1:0-14580 GCA_000404065.3 Pinus taeda | reverse complement strand
TCCCAATATGCCCAAATCTGCCCTCTTAGGCTTGATGACCTTAACCTACTTTATCTGCTCCAGCTCGCCGATCTCATCTTTGCTAGGTGACTCAATGTGCTCATGAAATGGTGATCGTGGAAGTGATGGTGAAGGAGACTCATCTGATGATGATGTGTGATCTCTAGGCTGAGATGGAGGAATAGATGTGGAAGGATGAGATGATGAGGGCACATCTTGAACATTTGAATAGATGGATTAGTGAATATGTCATTGGCTGTGAAGGTACTCCATGCAATGTTCAATTGTTTGAGGTGATGGAGAATAATTATTTTGATGAGGGGGTGGTGGAAAATACTCCTCATTTGATGCACATATTCTATTTTTTTAATAATATGTGCGATCTTGTCAATGCTCTGGAAGTGATAATAAGGTATGTTGAGCATCTTGACCCTTTTGAAATGCATGAGTGGCTGGATATAATAGATATAAAGTCTAGAGAACCTTCCTTCACACGTAAAGCATCTCATGATGATTTTCATCATGGGAACATATCTATCCAGGAGGTAAGAGAAAGGAAAATCCTCTTTCTATCATTCTTTTATCTAGGTTTGATATATGGCTTATAGTAATGCTCTTCCAAGTCTGTTTGCTTAAACCATTTTTCCCAACATCTGGAATTCTAGTAGTAGATGGTATGATGGTAGTGGACACAGTGGAAGTGACACTAGCAAGGGTTACCTGGTTTTCATGGAGATTGGAGGTGAATAGTCTGGCAACATAGGACGATGTTGTAACTTTTGTACTTTCTCACAGAATTCAAAACATCCTAGATGTTTAAAATATATCACAGTCATGGGAGATTCCATGAGTTCATTGGTATTTCTTAGCTAAAATCTAAGGATTATCCCTCCTTTGTTTAACTTTCTCCCATTCCTTTCCTCGTCACTGGAACTTATGTTCTCTTCTTCTGATATGGTTTCTTGATTTTAGAACCCTAGGAAGATGAAATGACAGTGGAATGTAGGTATAGGGAGTTAGGAATGGGGTGAGGAAATTCAGGGAGATGAGGGAAGGGGTTTATTTTTTAAAGAAAGTGAAAGGGAGTGAGAATGTAAAGTGATTTGGGACGGGGAATTTTATTATTGGTTAGGTGTTTTGGGAGCCTAGGCAAATGGAACACCTAGGTCTGAGGGTTTTGGGGTTAAAGGACTTAAGGAAGTAGTGAGATGATATGGTAGTTGGGAAAGGGTTTAATAGTAATATTGGAAGGGAATAGAAGTAATAGGGAGTGTGGGAGTGAAACTAGGGTTTGCAGGTTTGAAAACTCCAAATTTCACAACAGAGACTTAATACCGTGAATTTATGACGTGTGAAATGTAAGGAGGGTATAGGATAATTACTTGCTAGAGGAAGAAAACAACCAAAATTGAAGTTTCTAAGGCAAAGACACTTTGTTTTGAGCTAGTGAGCAATTTGGTCAAACACACAACGTAACACTAAAATACACCCTCCACTACACAAATGTGTAGTGTAACACTAAAACACACAGTTTTGACTTTCAATAAAATTTTGGATACCTTCTCAAAGTCAAAATTGAGCTCATGATAGCTCGTTGGAAATCCCTCCCTCTTGGCTACATAATGGACCTATCAGGTATTGAAAATGATCAAGTATAGCCCCTCAAAAATCAATTCTCCCAAGACTACTCAAAATGTACAGAATGGGGGTGAAAAACCTGAAGTGTGCTTTTGCATGAAACGTTTTGAGGCCTTCCTCAACTCCACATTGAGCTCATGATAGCTCATTGGAAATATCTCCCTGTCTAGTTATCAATTGACTCATCAAACAAGTCATTTTGACACTCCATCTAGGAGAAACATTATTTTCATAAGGTCACGTGACAAATGTAGAAAACTTCTTGTAGCGACTGTATTTTTGACACTTCTCCAAAACCATGACACATGTGTAAAAAATGAAGGTGATTTTTCGTCCTTGGCCTATTATGTACAAAAACATCTGTCACGTTTGTCAAATTAATCTCTATTTGGTCAGAAACATAGTTTGACGAAAAATCGGCCTTATGTGTGGCAAATGATTTGTCCGTTGGAATGACTTCTTGAAAAATGATGGAGATATGATGTTTATGAGTTTGAGTTGCCTCATACTTGTTGAAATGACCTCCCTTATTCCTCCTCTACTCATATGTCTTTGATTCCATAACCAACCATAGCTCAGTGGGAGAGGAAATTAGGGTTTAGTGCTCGTGGAAAATGATGATTTGGACACCCTTGGGAAAAGACAACTACCTTTGTCATTCAATTAAAATTTTGAAACTTTACCCTTTCACTTTACTATTTCCATTGAAAATTTGACCTTTTGATGGTCTGACATCTTTGGAACACTGAGTTAACAGCTTGGGAACCTTGTACTTATTACATTTAAATGACATAAAATTACAAAATGAAAATTAAAAATATTATATTTGAACTCAAAATTACATGATGAAATAAGCATTTATCTTTACAAAGAATCTTTACATGGTGAAGAGAGGTTACTCATCATTTTGACACTTTCTGGCTTTATGCAATGTGAATGGTATTTTATTGGACCTTGAAAACCCTGGGACATAATGGTAACCTTGACTGACCAAAAGTGATGGTTTCATGACTAATATGATGAAATGATGAATTTGACCTCATGACTAATGTACATTCAACAAGGTATGACAATGTGCCAACAAGTGGTAAATTACTAAAAGGAGTAAAGGAAACCCTAATTGAACCTTTAGTGACCAAATTTTTGCATGATGTCCTAATGGAATGACAAAAATTTCAGAATGGGACCCTAATATGATATGAAAAGAGGATTTTTGATCACTGATGGCAGTATGCAGATACTGACACTAATACTTGCCATCATATATATCTTCATATGATTTGGTTCTCTTCATGCCAGTTTATTTATGACGGTGTGGTTTTCATGGGTAATGATATTACATGAAAAACTACTAGGATTGGTAGTGTTAGGATTAAAATTTATGATGCTATTGTTAGAACGTTAATGGAGGTAAGTCTTGCGTTTGAGCTTAGAGATAACTTAATGTCTTTGGGAGTGCTAGATTCTACTCATTATAAATGTATAGTTCAAGATGGAGTTATGAAGCTGACGAAAGGCATGTTGGTAGTCATGAAGGATAAGAGGTTTGGGAACCTTTATAAACTTGAAGGATAAAAAAATATCATGCAAAAATACCATCTGAAGGTGTAATGATGAGTGTATTTATACACTCATATAGACAGAAATTGAAAACATGAAAACATGTTTGAAAACGTATCCTTGATTACATCTAATCATATATTTGAGGACCATCTCCTAAACTCTCTTTTGGAGGATCGTCATATTTTGTAACATTTATAGATTATTACTATAAAAAGGTGTGGATCTATTTACTGAAAAGAAAGATTGTGTATTTGATGTTTTTAAGTAGTATATAGATTTCATTGGAAAAAGCACTAGAAAGTCAATTAAATGTTTGAGAATTGACAATGGAACTGCGTTTACATCAAAGGAATTCGAAAACTATTACAAGGAAGTTCAGATCAAAACAAAAAAGCATAGTTTATACTTAGAAAATGGTGTTGTTGAAAGCATGAATAGGACTCTGCTAGAGAGAGCATGGAGTATGTTCAGTAATGCCAAATTGCAATAGGAATTGTGGGAAGAAGCAGTTCTTATAATGTGCCATATGGTAAATCGATCACCATAGGCTACAATTAACTGCAATATTATAGAACATGTATGGATAGGTCAACTTTCGGATTATTCAAATATTAAATTTTTTGGTTATGATGCCTATGCTCTTACTCTAAAGAATAAGTATTCTAAGTTAGATCTGAAATAAAAAAAAGACTAATATTTATTGGATATGTTGATGTAGTTAAGGGATATGATTGTGGGCTTCCTTTACTACCCACAAAATCAAAATTAACAATGATTCCATATTTAATTAATTGCCACTAATAAAATTATATGTAGATGGTGTAATGAAATCGCAAAAAGTACCACAGAATCAACAAGTTCAATTGGAAACTCAATCATCTTCAAAGAAGAAGGATCATGAAGATGTTCATGAAGAAACTCTTGCAGAAGAAAATGAGGATACAAAAATTTACCAATAATATGCAGAAATAACACAACAAATTCTATGAAGATCTACATGGATCATATATTTTCCAAAAAGGCATTACAATTTTGCCACATTTGTTGCTTTGATTTCTAATGATGGAGAAACTACTTGTTATCAATAAGCAATGGAAATATCTAATAGTTATAAATGGAAAGTAGCAATGAAATTGGAAATGGATGCCTTACAAAGAAATAATACATGGGATTTGGTGGAACTTATTAAGGATATGAAGGTTTACTTTTGCAAGTGGGCTCACAAATTGAGGAAAGGTGTTGATGATATTTTTGAGAAGTACAAAGCAAGAGTGGTTGTAAAAGGACATTCTCAGAAGGAAGGTATTGATTTCTTTTGGGCTCCAATTTTGTCATATTTTCTTCTATATAAATACGCTCATCATTACACCTTCTCCCCGCATTTCGTCAATAATATATCCCTAATTACACCATAAACCTTCACTATCTCTTGTTATTCATCTTATGTGGTTAATACATATTTTTCCATATTATTAGTGATTAAAATGATGATTATACAATATTTTCATTGATGATGGTTTACTTATATGTTTCTATGTCCAAGAAACATGTTACTACAATTAGTCTGGTACTCCACCTCATTCAGTACCTATTTCTTTGCTTTGTGCTCATCTAGTACCAGATTATGCTCATCAGGTACTGAATTAAAGTTGAAATTCTGGAAGCTTCTAGAAGAAAATCAGAGACACGGGTTTTGTTTAGAATGATCTCAAATTACAAAAATCTAACTCAAAATTCACCCGTCTGACACGTTTTTTTCTTTTTACATGCATATCGTCAACCTATAACACCAATATAATTAATATTCCATTTTCCAATTTTTGAAAGTAAACAAAATGACCATACTCATTTCTAGTAACATTGTGCCTCATTATGAAGGAATCAAACTTCTTGTACCATTTCTTGGGAGACTTCTTTATGCCATATAATGACTTCTTGAGTTTTCAAACAAACCTCTTATTGCAATTTTGAACAAAACCTTTTGGTTGTTCCATATACATCCTCATCCAATTCTCCATGTAAGAATGTTGTTTTAACATCTAGTTGCTCTAACTCCATATTAAGTAATGCAACTAATGCGAACACAAATCAACTTTAAACAAGCTTAAAAATTGGGGAAAAACCCTCATGGAAATTGTCGGGCTAAATATTTACACTATTAATTCCCAACATTAAATTGTCAACTAGGGAGTTGTAGACTTAGAGGTGCAAGCACATGAAATGTAGGATTGGAGCCTAGTCTAGCCTAATCTAAAGCCAATGACAATATGAGAAAAGTGAAACAAACTGTAGGAAATTACCACTAAGGATTCATCACTCAAACACAAAAATAGCTTGCGCTATAAAGGTTGAGATCACAGTCTTTCATGTGTGATCAATCATGAGTACCTTACATTAGTTTTTTTGTCCTTTAATGGACTCTTGTAATGGTTAGCTAAGCTATGATAAAACCAAATTAAACTAAATAAAACAAACTACAAGAAATGCTAGATATCACAAGAGTCTTCATGTAATGGCACATGTAGGTGAGTGGTCAGATATCTTTTCTTAACCTTTCTTGTTCTTTAAAATAGAAAACAACAATTCTAACATACAACCCGAGAAATGGAGTTTGGAAAGAAATATATGATACTAGATGCATGTAAACAGAGAAAATAACAAATTTAAATTAAAAATACAATGATAAGCATATTACCAACCTTGAGTAGCCCTCCCAAAATGGAAATTTCTACTAGAGACACTTCAAATGAACTCGAAGTATGCACCAAAAATTTGGAATCAATCACCTTCCATATATTGAAAACTAAGATCAAATTACAACAATGAAATCATAGCTCTCTTCCTCCTCCATTACAAAAGAATGATCATAATGACCAAAATTATCTCTTCTCATAGACCTATGAGGGTTGCTTATACATGAAATTCATGGAGGAATGGATAGAACCAAATTCCCTCAACTCAGATTTTGGTTAAAACCAATTTGGCAGTTTTTAGAATGAAATCTAAAAAATATGGGTTTTTATGCAGAAATTACAAATTTGGGTCAAAGTCCCTTCAATACCTCTCTATCCTTTGCAAATATTTAGAAACATTTCCAGGCTTTGTAGTTGGCTATATTTTCTTGAAATCCATTTGGCTATTTGGAAATATTAAAATATCTGTGGAAAAAACTTGTTATTAGTTTTTTGGAAAACCAACATTTCGGAATAGCTTAGTGAGTCCATCATTAGGGCAATGTGATCTGCATTTTGAGAAGAGAGTGTGTGAAAGCATGTAGCAATTAATAGTTAATTGAGATAAATATTTAATGTCAGCTTCATAAATGCTTAATTACATAATATTAATTAATTAATTAATTTTCTTTTCTTTTTTTAAATTGAATTTTTGGATTAGTGATATTGGAAATGTACAAATGTTAGATATGATAAATTTGAAGATTAAAGTTAATGATTATGGTTTACCTATTCAGATTTATTTAATTTTATTTAAATAATTAAAGGCTCAGTTGGCTAGAACATTCAAAATGAAGGACCTTAGGAGAAACAAAACAAATCTTGGGCATGGATATACATAGAGACGGGAGAAATGCTAAGTTGTGGTTATCACAACAGATGTATGTAGAGAAAATACTTTTGAGCTTTCATGTGAATAATGTGAAACTTGTTAAAATCCCTTTCGCTTCTCATTTCAAGCTTTATTTAGGTTCCTATCCTAGTAATGATGAAGAAATGGGGTATATGTCTTGTGTACGATATGTTAATGCAATAAGGTGCTTAATGTATGTGATGGTTATTACAAGGCCAGACATTTCACATGCAATTGGTGTTGTGAGTAGATACATGGCCAATTCCAGGTCAAGAGATGAAAAGTAGTAGTGAAATAGTTTCTTGAGTTATCTTAGGGGCACAACGTACATTATTATTATCACTTATGTACGGTTAGTAGTGTTATTCGTTGTGGTTATGTTGATTTGGATTTAACAGAGTGACTTAGACAAGGGAGATCCACTCTGGATATGTCTTACTCTTGCAGGTGGGACCTATCAGTTGGATATCTTAAGCTTCATTTTTTTTTTTTATGCCACTTACTGAGGAAGAGATATAGTTTTGTATCACATGCTTGGCAAGAGGAAATTTGGTTAAAAGGTTTATGGTTGAGTTTGGGAGGGATTGCTGGACAAGGTGAAAGGTATTTTGTGATAGTCAAGGGTTATTATTCATTTGGTGAGCGAATGAATCTTATCATAGTAAGACAAAACATATACCTATTGAATACCATTTTGTAAGATAGTTTATTGATGAAGGTGGAGCAATGGCTGTGGTAAAGCAATTCCATACAAAGCAAGATGGCATAGACATGTTCACAAAACCAATTTTGTTAGAGAAGCTGAAATGGTATTTGGCTTCTCTTGGCTTGCAAGGAGGTGATGAATATTTGGCATGATATATCCAGTAAGTAGTTTTGTTATGGTGGAGATTGTTAGAAGTTGTCATTATTTCCCCTATATTCTTGGATAGTAGCTAAAATTGGTTCCCATGGTTCACGTTGTTTTTTCTTATACCAGTTTAGGAAAAAACATATAAAATGAACATTTTTGTTTTATGTAAAATGTTTCTTATGTAACTTCTTTAAAAGTTGTGGACATATTTAGAAAAAATCTTATAGTTTCTTATTTATCCATGTAAGCATCTAGAAGACGGAAAGAACACACAAAAAATAAAAGTGTGTGGTTGGACATTGTATGCCTATGATTTGGTTTGTTGTAAATCTCTCTTGAATAATTTTGGATAATGTATGCCTATGATTTGGTTGGTTGTAAATCTACATTGAATAATGTGAATACCGATTATCATTTCCTCGTGGATGTTTCCCTCACAAGAAATGTTTTACCACATAAAACACTTTGTCAATTTTTGTGTTTGATTATTCTATTATCTTGTTTTTTCCATTATTTTCTAAAGTTAAATCTATTTGTATGTTATTCTTTTTTTTCTCAACTCAACATATATCCTAGCTTACTTCACTTCAAAACAAAAAGTATATATATCCCAGTATATTCTACAATATTCATAGTAGTATAAACAAATCAATGTTTGATGTTTATCTCCAAGTAATTAGGCACTTTTCACTCCTTTAATTAAATTGATTAATTAAAAAAATTCTATGTGGACAAGTGCCCTACTAAGTGAGTTATGTTTTCTTGAGCATGTGGCATTGATAACCCATGGTATTGACCCATGATATTGTAACGAAACCTATTTACAGATTAAGAATCTCCATGACAAAGTTGCCATAAATCTCTATGAGATCTCTATGATTAAGAATCTTGTTTCATATTTTTTTAATGTATATATATTTAACTTATAAATTGTTTATTTTTGTCTACCAGCTCTTGGATAAAGGGTGATCGGGTGATCTTTTAAATCACTCCTTGATGTGAAGTAATCTAATCAGGTGCTCTCTTAATGCACTCCTTGATTTGAAGTCATTAGTTTAATCGAATGAGATGTGAAGTCACTATCTAATTGGAGGTGCTCTTCTTAAGGCACTCTTGATGTAGGTTCACCCTCTACTATATTGAGACATGATGAAGAATATAATCCTACCAACTTACAAAAAAACTTATAAGTATTTATTTTTATCATATAATAATAATTTAAATAAAATTATAAAAATAGTTAACATTTTAACATTTTAATTTTATAATGGAAATGAATTGATATTCTATTAACATTATGAGTTATTTAATATATATATGATTGAGCTAATTCTTACTACAATTATAAAACACTTAATTACCATTAATCAAATCAAACAAACATTAAAACACAAACATATTTATTATATCATTTGAATATATATAATATTATCTATTAAACCAACTTGTACCCCCTTAATCAAGTCAAACAAACACAAAACAGTTAATCAAATCAAGTGAAAAACAGAATTAATGTTAATTCTGATGTAAATATCAATAAAGGGAATAAATCCATCTCTCTTAATTTACGAAGTGGAATTGATTTTTTTAAATCCGTAATTACGATAGTAGAAAATTTACAAAAAAAAAAAAGTTTCATCTATATGGACTCTCCCGAGATATCATGAATCACTAAGTGTTTTATATTAATATCCATCATGCAAACCGTACGCACAGACTAGCTGGATTTCTGCCCAATCCCTTGAAAATCTTATGATTCCTCCTCTCCTAGGTATGATTTTAAAGTTCAGGATAAACAATCATGCAAGGTGGATATATATACATTGCCTTACCCTGTCCCGAAAAGTCTCTGATTCAATTGCAATTAAAAGACGTAGTGCACATGCTAGGCACTCGTCTACAATGAAACCCTTTCGCCTTAATTTTTAATAATATATTCATATTGCCTAAAACAAATAACACAGCAAGTCCAGATATGGCTTCACCAGACATATGGGAGAATATTGTCAGTGTAATGTATTATTAGTATTATTTACATATAAATTAAATCTTTGTTTTGGAATATAAAAGTTACTTAAACTTTAACTATATTTTTATTTATTATTATTAAAACGAAATTTATTATTATATATTAAAAAAGTATTTATAAACAATATTTATTAATTATGAAAATCAGTTTTATTTTATTATTGGAATTAGTTTGTTTTACCAATATAATAAATTCAATGTTTCATGATTTATTAATTTATATGTTTTATTGACATGTTAAGGGATAAGATATTTTTAATTAATTAACTAATTTTGAGATAAATTTAATTAATAAAACATTAATTAACTTGAAGATAAATTTTTAATCTTTATATTATTAATATAAAGTTTGGGCATATTTTATAAGGTTAACTTTTTGGCTTTAATAAACAATTTTTTAATTATTAAAAATTAAATTTTTGAAAAATCTATTCTAAATAGATACACCTATCACATAACTAAAAGGGAACTAGTGCACCCCATTCTTATAAACAAAGGCCAGGTTTCCCTCGACAACAAATTTTATGTAATCTTTTATTCAATACTATCAGTGCTTTCTTTAATGGGGAAGGGCAGTTTGTGCATTATTTTCCATGTTAGCTACTTTTTCTTTCCTAAACTTGTGTAGATGGCACATTTTGAAAATATCTCCGAATTTATTATTGAAATCTGATCATCAAAAATATATTAAAAGTTAAACAATTAACCCTCTTATAACCATATATTCTCAAAATCTACAATATACATAAAAATAAAAATATACCCTTAGTCTCAAATCAAAATCACCCACACAAAATCACCCACACAGCACAAAAAGTTTAACTTGTTCGTTCAAACGTTTGTCCTTTGAAGGGCTTTCAAGCCTTTGTTCTTTGTAAACGATTCAGCTAGAGCTGTAATATTTTTTACATGGTCCAGTATTGCGGTGGAAAGGATAGTTGAAAATATTTTTCACATGGTCGAGTCTTGCCATGGAAAAGATAGTGGGTTTTCAACGATCAATCAAGTCAAATTTATAAACATGGAAAAATGTGCAAAAATGTTGAATTAATAAGCCAGTATATCATGAAGATATATAATATATATATTATATTATATATATATTTTTCAGCCTTGTGCTCAAGATGTTTCTTTTCCGTACAAGGGAAACCGATCTACTTGTCTGCCCCATGAACCTGAACCACAGAATAGGGGCCAACAATGGTAAAAGCAGAATGGAATTCGTACTGTCCAACAGTATGCCCAGAAAATCTAGAATTCTATGATGTCATGTTTATGCAATGTAATACTTTAATACTGTGGATGACACAAAGTCTACATTTGTTACAAAGCTCCACGTCAAAATAAATACTTTAATATCTGTGTTACTGCTTTAAAGTCTACTATTTCAAAAGTAGAACCGCATTTTTTAGATTATTAGTTCAGTATTTGCAGATAATCGATGAATTACTGTCCTTTCATAAATTCTAATCAATATTTTAATTGTTTGGAATAGATATCATAATCAAACTTTGATTTTTTCAAAATGATTATTGACTCCAACGAGAGATCCGTTTTGAAATAGCTCTGGCAGAAGTAGCGGGTTTTATGAATATTCGAAAGATACTTTAACTTGTGGAAACGGAAATTGGAGGACAGTTTGTGAGACCTAGAAATTTTTCTGCTGCAGAAAAAACATGAAACCTCTCCAACTACAACAAATAATGACTGCAGTTTCCAGAATTTGATCTGATAATGAAATCTGCAGTCATCATTGCAATTGTATTTTTTAATTAATGAATATTATTATTTATTATTTTGCAGATGAATTTAATAATTAATAAAAACATTTAAATTTATTTTTTAGTTTCTAAAAACTTAAAAAACGATTATAATGTTTTTTTGTATTTGTTTACATTGATAATTAACTTAAGTTTTTATCTTTCAACTTAAGATCATGGGATTTTTTTTTTTAAATATAATTAAGGGAATGTGTTAAAATTTTCTTAGAAAATTTCAAAAAACATATCTAATCTTAGGCAAAATTACTTTCTTATTATTTATTTTAGAAAAACTACTTTATATTTGATTTAAAATAGAACTTTTCAACTTGCATTGTTTTATATCAAGATTTGGATTTTAAGTTTTAAGTAAATCAAAGTTGGATAATAACTTGCAGTTTATTTATCTTTTGATCTAGTTTACAGAAGGGGAATCCACAAGCTCTTCCACAAACCATTCTTTCCGTCATATAGCTTGGGCCAATCAACTCACAGGATCCATCATCTTGGACTTCTTGAATGTTTGATAGTAGAAGAGCTTAAATGAGGGATTTAAATAGTTATGAGGAGAGTAGATTTAAGGATGAGATCAATGTTAACTTGTTTAATAAATCTTAAATAATAATTAATAATAACTATTATACTTTGTTACATTTAATATATATTAGCTTCTGAATGTAAAATATTAAATATTTTATTACAATAAATAGTAATGTTATTAATTACAGAACTCATAGCGAGGCAGAACATGCCATAGCTATGCGTGACATTGATTTAAGCGGTAATGAAGGTTTGAAGACTGGCGACACTGCTCGGGAGGAGAAGAAGGACAATGACCCAGCAAAGGAGAAGTAGCGCCACTCGGGACCGTCTCTTTTTGTTTCGGCTTCGGTTTCAGGCTTATGGTCAGGTTTCTATGCAATTGTCCTACTATTTTTTGGCACCTAGATGGGAATTTGATGACACTTTATATGTTGGGTTGCAACGTCTTTTGTGTCTCTCTGATGGCTCAGTTCTCCTTCTCGGCAATGCATGTCTCTCTCTATGTCTTATTTCTGGTCTTTTGCACTTTGTAACTAGTTTCCTAGCTCATGTCTATAATGGGGCAGTTATGTTTTGACGAGTGCTGTTATGCCTCAATCATATGTAAAAACATTTTGCCTTTCATTAATAGAAGTTAGTATTTGCAGAGAAAAAAAAATAGTAATGTTATTAATTATAAATTAGTATGTGAAATAATTTATTCTTTTATTTTTTTCAATATATATTTGTATTGTAATGAATAGTAGTTAATAGTATATTGTTACACGTGTTAAAATTGTATATATAAATATATTAATACTTATATTTAAAAATTAATTAATATTAGATAAATATTAATAATTAAAAATCAATATTAATAATTAATATTAATCTTTATAATACATAAATATTAATATTAATAATATATCAAGAACTATAATTATGTTAATAATTAATAATAATTAATGTTAATATTAAAATAGTATTCATTATTATGAATATTTACTAGGAAATGTTTAATTTATATTACTAGTTTAACTAATTAATAGATTTATTAATAGATCTTAATTAATACCTCATAATAATAATTCATAAAAATAGTTGAGTACAATAGTAATAGCTATTATCATAATTATTGTTGTAAATGTTGTAACTAAATACTAATTATTATTATTATTATCATACTTAAATTATTATAGTAACGCTATTAACTACTAATTATTAGAATAGAAGAGGGATATCTACCAACTCATTGCTATACCTCAGATGTATTGGTGATCTTAATTTCTCTAATTAAGGGAAGCGAGTTTCCACTGATCTGAATACCATTGTCCCTATTGAGATTATGCGGATGTTTGATAATTTGAAGAGCTTATCTAATCTTTCGCCTATGATGTTGTTCTTCCCTTGCCACAATTGAGGCGTTTTCTAAGGAGACATGGTGCTTAGTCTTTGAAGAATGTTCTACCAAGGTTGAAGTACGGGACTTTTCATTCCTAGTATCAGCTCCATGTTCCTTGAGTCTTGTCTGCAAGGAGTGACCTATTTCACCAATGTAACTTTTTCCATAGGAACAATTTACTTTATAGACTCCTTTAAGTTGATGTCTATAAATATTATCTTTGATCGACCTCATACCTTGCCTAATAATTCGAGGGGCTAAGAATTGTGTTATTATGTTTTTCTTCCTTAGGATTTTAGCAATCTTATCTTTTACTCCTTGAATATAAGGTAGAAATACCCTACCACATTGAGGTTGGTCTTGAGCTTTAGGTTTATGAGATAACACCCTTCTTTCATCTTTCTCTACTGGTATTTTAATTTCTTTTTCTTTGTAGCCTATACTCTTAAAAGTTGAAACTAAATGTTTCTTCTCTTCATTCAGATGCTCAGAGTTAGAAATATGAAGGGCTCTGATAGCAAGAGTGTTTAGAACACCAAACTTCTAGGTTGGGTGATGGTGGGAATCTGCGTGGAGGTAGCTTTCTATGGGGCTTGGCTTTCTGTGTGGGTATTTTTGTTACAATAGTTGATAATAAGATTTTTGTTGCAATAATTTCTTTTGTTATATATTTATCAATGATAGATACAAATGAAATCTTTGGTTATATCAACCACATTAATATTTTAATGTGATTATACTAATTATAATCTTAGTTTATAAACAAGTTAGGTATTTATGTCATATTTATGGCAAAGATATTGTGTTCACTGTACAATCAAATTGGTGAGTTTTGGAATTTTTGGTTTGATGGTAAAAGGTTTGTTTGAACTTCCCTATTGTACCAATTCTACTCGCCAATTCATTCTTTTGATGAGTATTGTACCAATTTTATATACCAATTCATTCTTTTAGTGAGTTTTGGAATTTTTGGTTTCATGGTTAAAAGGTTTGTTTGAACTTTTTTGTGGTACCAATTGTCTCTACTAGTTCAAAAATTTTGAGTGGTTATGCTTGTTGTTCTTGCTTTGTTGGAAAGAAAAGTGAAGTGGTTTACAACAGAAGTATATGTTGGTTTTTTTTACAGAAATACCCTAATTAAAACAAAAACAAAACCAAACTATTTAGAAATTCTCTCATTTTGAATTATGCATTTTTAAAATACTTAAAATATTATATTTAGTTTGTAA
>APFE031012598.1:0-12390 GCA_000404065.3 Pinus taeda | reverse complement strand
AACCCCCTAGTTCACTACGTAGGTTAGTCGTGGAAAGAATATAACACAACCCAACAAATGAAAGTTGTAGATTTTGATTTGGAAGTTGTGGAGTTTGTTGGTTTTAAAAAGATGGAGGAATATTGATAAAATTGAGCAAATCTCCCATAAGGATTTTGCATCCCTTGTGCCCATTATTGATATCAATTTTGAGGTTGGGCCAAGGTTGTTGCCAATAATTCCAATTTGGTGGGGGCTGAAAGTTCATAGGGTTGTTAAATCCTTGATTTTGTTGCCCTGCCAAGGTCTTCTTGAAACAAAACAAAGGGACTCTATTGAATTTGGATCTTCTTGAAAGATAGCTTTGAGCCCAGGGATTGAAGGACAATCCTTGATCTCATGACTTTTTGAGCAAATCATACATGTTTCTACAACTTTTGCATCCAAGGGGCATTCCCTTAGAGCATGTTTCTTCCTACATTTTGGACAAAAGATGGCCAAGGCATCAACTTCTGTTTTCTGCTTGTTTTGTATTTTAAGGGTGTCTAGTTGTTCACTAAGGCTCCCTAGAATATCAGTTTTGAACTCATCAAGCATATTGCCAATCTCTGCCCTACTTACTGATCCAGTTGCAAATTTGTTTGCTCTAATAAGAGAAGGATCTCTAGGCCCTTTTCCTGTTTTAGATTTTCCCCTTGAGAGATGGACACATAGTTCTGCGATATCACGAAGTGGAAGTTGAGAAATATCTCCCTTCCCCATCATGTTTAAAATATCTATCCATTCATCTCTAATGGCTTTTAATAGAAGGGATTTCAAGGTTTCCTCATTTAAATTACTCATTTTTTCTCTCTTTAAGTTGTATTGAAATCTTTCAATTAAATCCTCCAAGTTTTCATCTTCTTTTTGCATCATTTTGAATACCTCATCCTTATGGTTGGTGGGCATGCAATAGTCCAGGTATCTATCCAAAAATGTTTGTTTCATATCATTCCAAGTCCTAATAGATTGGGTGACTAATCCCATAAACCATTTCAAAGTAGCTCCCTTCAATGTTGAAGGAAACAGTTTGAGTTTTTTAGAGTCTTCCATATAGTCATAGGTTCGGCACACGACTTCAAACTCAAATAGAAATGTTTCGGGATCCCCACTTCGCAACCCATAAAAGTTTGGGAGGACAGGTGGTGAAATGTTTTTCATTGTTGTATGGGTTTCCTCATCAACTATAGGGAATCCAAATGAGTTATCTCCTTCCCTATTTCCTCCATTATTACCTCTACCTCCACCATTGTTGCCTCCATATTCCTCTTCCTCTACCTCTACCCCCTCCTCCAAATCCATCTACTACTTCCTCTGTCATAATAGTTTCCTCAGAGCCTTCTGGTTCTTCTATCAAGGGTGGATGAGATAGAGTTTCTCCCTTTCACTCTTCTTCAGGTGATTCTACTTCTTTGATTACAATATGTTCCCCTGTAGAAGTGTTCTTCTACTAGATCAGATTTAGTAGATAGTGTGGGAGAATCCTCTAATTCAGCTACTGCTCCTTGAATCTAGGAATCCTAAGGCTGGGAGTAGATGGGGGTGAATCTTGTCTATGCCTTGAAGTAGCTGGAGTTGTGAAAATCAAACTCTTGGCCCTAGCTATAAACCTTCCCTTAGAATATCTTGCTCTATGCATGTCATTTTTTTTTCTTTCAAGTCGGGCTAATAATTCTCTTTCTGATCTTCCAAATCACACTAGGTGCAAGAAGAGAGCATAATCAAGAAATTATTGAACTAATAACTCTCTTTTCTGATCCTCCAGATCACACTAGGTGCAAGAAGAGAGCATACTTCAAGAAGTTATCAATTTTCCTTTTTTTTTTTTTTATGTAAGAGATTGGCTACCTAGTTACACTTCCCTAGAAATGGCGCTAAAATGTTTAGTCAATTTGCTAAATTTCCACATTAATTATCAATCTGGGAGTCGTAAACTGATGAAGTGTGGCGCACTATATGTGCAAGACAACCTCTTTCTTACTTTTTGTCGTTTTTGATTTTTATTTTGTTTTGGGGGTTTTTATCTTTGTTCATCTCCTAATGTGAATGGAAATCCTATCCTTGAGTTTTAAGAATACTCTAGAAGGCAAGTATGGATATAGATTTTAAGGCAATTATGTCCTCTATAAAGATTTCCAGAACTTAACACTTCAGAGGGTCTTAGAACATATTAGTGATGAAATTAATACTTGAACAAGAATGAAAACGTGCTGCTATTCAAATCAAACAAATAATGAACTACTGATCATGAAACCATTATCTCTGCTGCTTATCTAAGTACAGAAAGAACAATGAGTTAAGCTACTGCACTCAACAAATCAAACTAATAAAAGTAAAAATCAATTCACTTCATTCATAGTCCGATAGCTCGCTAGGTAGTCTAAGCTATGGCTTTAGGAGAGAAAGTCAATGATATGAGAAAGTTGATATCTAACTGCAGAAAAGTAAAACTAAAATCAAATCACATCATTCATAGTCCGATAGCTCGCCAGGTAGTCTAAGCTATGGCTTTAGGAGATAGCGTCAATGATATGAGCAAGTTGATATCTAATTGCAGAAAAGTAAAACTAAAATCAAATCACATCATTCATAGTTCGATAGCTCACCAGGTAGTCTAAGCTATGGCTTTAGGAGATAACGTCAATGATATGAGCAAGTTGATATCTAATTGCAGAAAAGTAAAACTAAAATCAAATCACATCATTAATAGTCTGATAGCTTGCCAGGTAGTCTAAGCTATGGATTTAGGAGATAACGTCAATGATATAAGCAATCTGATATTAAACTAACTAACAAAGCAAGTGAATAAAACTAAAATCAAAGCATAACTGGAATTAAAAAAACTAAGAAAAGCAAAGTCAGCGGAGAGGCTAATCCCATGTCACTAGTTATTGCAAAGATTGTATGAAAATGCCCGGGCCTATTCTATCTTGAAACACACACACACTGATCAGTGTTAGCAACAATATACAGAGTTTGAAAAATCATGTATAGGAATGAAATGTTAATACCAAAACAAATGAAATATACACAGGTGGATAGCTATGAAGTATGTGCAATGGAAATAAGGAAACACTACATAAAAACTTTACAGCAATAAGGAAAACAAAATCTTAGTGTGCAGGGGCCCTCTGCACAGCCTTGGTCAACAGGCTATCAGTCCAGAATTATGCTCACGCAGTCATATAGAAACAGAGTCTTCTTTATATTTCCAAACAGAGGAAGAATCCTCTCGTTACCACAGTGGGACTAGTATCATGGCACAGTAAACTTAACAGCAAAATTACATCAACAAAGACTAACTCTATGCGTTTGGAAACGCGTTATTTATAATAAAAATTCATAACTGTTTTCCTATGAAATATCTTTAACTGAGGACACGTAAAAGGACAGCTTCCGTAAGCTTAACATACTGGTTGCCGAGATTATTCAATCTATCAAGAGTGGCTGTTGGATTCACATTGTGGGGTAGTCTACAGGTGTCAACATGACCCCAGGGATCTAGGAATGACCACAAATCCTTCACGTGTTTGAAAAAAGATTCCGGTTGCCGTAGGACTCCTTTGTTGGACCACTATTTGACCACCATTGACCACAACTTTCCTTAATGAATCCGGCTAAACCAATAGGACCTGATCCATGTCCAGGTCATTTCTAACTTGCCCATGTGCCTTGTTTTGCCTGATGACAGCTGCAACCTAGATTTTAACAAAAACAACTGCGGAAAGTTGAATCAGCTACGGAAAGTGGCTGCATTCCGCAGCTCATGAGCAAAATCTAATTCAAACAACAAACACAAAAACATAGTTAGAAAACCACTTGAATGATCTTTTAGAATCAGTATGCAATGATTTTTGATAGCTTATGAGGTCCAGGTGAGGGGAAAAAGTCTAGGAAAGTGTGTAGGAGATATGTAGTTTCAGGGCTCAATAGATATGTTGGTTTGCATACTAAAGTTGTATTAGTGAATTTGTGAATTCATAAGCATAGACCAAACCTCAAGTTGTGCCCACTCAAGGTAACCTCCCTTGTTGTTTTTATTTTTTTGCTAATTATGTGCTTTGGTTTGATTATAGATCAAGTAGAATTAGACGACTTAAATCATGCAAAGTGTGTGTATTTTATTTTTGTAGTTTGTTAAAGTTTATTACATTTCCTTTCATGTATCTTTTGGCTATGTTTTCATTTTAATAGTGTGAAGGGAACTGATTCAACAACTACAAAAATAATAATAGTTGTTATGAAACCAATAATAATGCTATGAAAACAATAGTAGTTGCTACCAAACTGTAACTAAATAGCTTTTCCTACCTCTAATAGGGACAGTGACTTGGAGCCAGGCATTGAACTGAGATTTCAATACATAAGGTACCATGTAACTAAACCAAGCTAGAGAAGTTCAGGCTCTAATTGGGCTTAGGTTCTACATCACCTGTGGATTTCCTTTCTTTGCATATAGGATTGGTAGGAACTATGATGCTTGTGTATACAACAGAGAGAGCCTCATAAGTTAAGTAGGCCCTAGGATGATAAATTAAATGATCAAGTGAATTCTTAATTTACACGAATAAAAAAATAAGTATTCACTCCGTCATTTTTGGCACCATTACTAGGGAGGCACCTGAAAGTATCAAGATTCCTACCACAGGTCAAATATGAATGACATTTGGAGTGGAAGTGACCAAAGGGAGATAGTTAGTTAACCCTTTCAGTAACATACGTCCTGAATGCCATGCATTTAGAGCATGTTAGATGCAAGTCGAGAAAAAAGGTAAGAAAATGAAAAAGCATGTTAAGACCCCAACATGTGGTGCAATATGAGCCACTCACACTAACATTTTGGTAAAAAAAAATGGGGATGCTATAAAGGTTAATTATATCCAAAATAGTGTAGTATGGTAGTCACTAAAAGGAGAAGCACCAAGGAGGGAAGATGTTACATTGGATGAGGAACCATACATTTCTTCAGGTTCCAATAAATTCAATAACCCAAAACTCTAAAAAGGGAAAGGATGACAGACAAAGAGGTAAATGGACCTAGGTAATAATGAACTATTAATTTCAAATTTCCCATCCAAGGCCCTAACATAATAGTCCAAATGAAACATCCATCTTTCTACCATTCCATATTTTCTAGGCCTATCTAAGGAATACCCATATACTTTCTTGTTTGAGTTTGATGTCCTTATCCGTAGTTATGATTATTCAATCGATGCTAAAAAAAAAAAAACTATTTCCTACAACTTTGAAAGATACAACTCTCTATTGGTTCATGGGACTTTGGGGGAAATCAATTGGACTTGGGATTATATGAAGAAAATGTTTTTTCTTAAATACAATGACCATTGTAAAGTCTGGGATATTAAGGAAGAAATATTCAAGATGTCCCAAGCTGATGATGAGACTCTAGAATATTATGTGGAAATATTTTAATATATGTTACAAAGGACAAAACATAAGACCTTAGATCTTGAAACCTTTTATATTCTTTTTGTTAAGGGAATATGAGAATACTATATTGAGACATTAAACCTTATGGGTGTCAGAGATTTTTCTTTGTTATCATATAATTATACTTGTGATATGTGCAAACAATATTCTAGAGGGAGTTCAAAATATAATAGAATCTCTCAAGTTGTGGTTTATAGTACTAGTAGGTGTAGCAGGATAGGGGTAACTAACATAGAGCTAGGGACCTTGTTAGAAAATTTTAAAATTGAAATTCTTACTACCCTCATCTCTCAATAAGATCCCTTGCAAGCTAAAATGAAGAAGGAGGAGGCTGATTTATCCTTAGTAATATTTTGCTCCAAATGTATAAAAAACACCCTCTTAGGGAGTGTCCATTAAATAATATGGTGACATGTAACATTTGTAAGCAAAAACACTCGACTCAAGAATGTCCTTCTTTACTAGGGCTTAAGGCCATGTTTCAAGAAGCTAATGCAGAAATTGAGAAAATACATTTTATGGCTCAAACGAAACTTTAGCCCCCTTGATCATCCAAACCTACATCCTCTGATCCTTCCCAATACTTCAATCCAAATTTTGTTTGGTACCCTCCTGTGCCTTGTCCACAATGGCCCCCTTTAGATGTAAAATCACGGATTGGCCCCAAGCTAGATAGGACCTTCTCCCTATGGAAATATGGCACCACATGCTCCACCTCAAACACATCTGCGATAAATCAAACTACCTTCAAATCCATCTTCTCGAACTCGAAAGACATTAATTTTTAGCTCAACCAATGCCTAATATGAATAATAAAATAGTCTCGGCCACCTACAACACTGAGCTACCCTTTCTCCTAACTTATAACATTTCATCAATGGACTATAAAGATATCCACCTACATTATGGGAAAGTACTCGAAAATCAGACCTCTCCTATCATTCAAGAACAAGATGATGGGGATGCTTCACTAGAACTAGGATTTCTTTTTTCCTAAAACTCAAGATAAGATGGTTAAGAAATCCCTTGGGAGAAAGAGTTAGAATATACTCCTTACCCAAAAAGTTGATGCCTTGAAAGGCCTCTCGTACAACCTAAATTTGATATTTTAGGAGAGATAAGGAATATATGTGTAAAAATTCCACTATTCCAAGCCATTATAGATGTTCCTATATATGCTAAAGAAGTCCAAGAACATTTCCTGAAAAAGCGAGGAAGGAAGTAAAAATAACCTGTTGACGGTGCTGGACCCGCCAACATTCATGAGATCACCCCGGTATGAAGTCCCAACTAGACCTCACATTGTTTGGTGCAGGAGTCCCATCCAGTATGATGGCCCAGTTGCCATTGTCTTAACAATTTGCCTCAACTCTTGCTTGTTAGCATAGGAGAGTGGTTCGCTTTGTCTTCAAGAAGTGAGGTTCATGTGCCTGGTGAGTGTAAGTGTCAATTGTGTCAATGGTTCTTCCATAGTCAAGGTAGAGGGTGAGAGTGAGCTCCAGGTTGATTGGGAGCAGTCCCAACACTATTAGGAACAAACAACACAACAGGACATGCACATGTTCCAATAGAGCAATCCACATGGATGAAACAGTCACAACATGCAAGTGAGATAACATGTACAACATTCACAGAGCAATTCAAACAAGTGCAATGGTTGTTACAACAAGATTCATGTGAAAGGTCTCTTTGATGTCTGGGAGAGCAGTCTACATGGGCGAGACAACATTAACAACATATACAACACATTTCCATTAATAGATTATGCATTACAACAAATGAAGTAGTTCAAATGTAGAACATAGGTTAAGGAAACATGCATTACAAGCGTTAAAGATCAGTCTTACAACAAACACAATTCATGTGTGAAAACATGCTGCCATGTTAGCAGGCTACTGAATTAAGTGAAAGTTCCAAGATGCATCGTTACACCATACATCACTAACCCCGAGTCTGAGGCGTTGGAGCCACTACTTACTCCTCAAAGAAAAAATTATAGACTCTCTTGGCTATTTGGGAGGAGATGAGGTGAAAAGTCCCTTGCATGTACAAATGAGGGGGTATTTATAGCCAAGGGTGAATGTTAGGCCCCTATAATACTAGTGATTCCCCCATTACTATTGTCATTGTATCCCTTATTATTATTATTGTGCCCCTAATTTCCCCATATTGTTATTAGTATGCCCCATAAAAACCCACTATTGTTAATTTTGTGCCCTTTTGTTATTACTGTTATGTCGGCTTGATTATATTGTGACCCCTTCTAATCCTATAGAGAAGGGAGGTTTAGTCATTTGTATCATCCAAGAATTTTTCATTTGTGTAATGTGATGGAGGTTGCCCCCTCGAAGAGGCTGAATTCTAAGGCGTTGATCTATCCTTTCTATCTTTTTGTGAGCTGGTTTCCTAACATTTGGTATCAGAGCTTTGGATTCGAGGGTTTCACTGCTCCAAACAGGTCATCATGGAATTTTCTCTATAACTTTTTTTCGGCAACGTTTCAGAAGCTACAAAAGAAACCCATTTGAGCCAAAATCGCTCTGAAATTCAGTCAGAAGCTACAGAAGAAACCCATTTGAGCGAAAATCATTCTGAACTTCAAGTCTGAATTTCAGAGCTTGTCGCTATATTGGCAGAGATATGATCTGAGGAAGTTAGGGTTTTGGAAGACTCCCGAATTACATTCCAAACAGGTGACTTGGGGAAAATCGTCATAAAATTTGTTTTGAGCATCAGATTGAAATTTCGTAAGAATTTTCAGATAGAGGACAAGCTGGAGTTTTCTATGTATCAGTTTTCGGTACTAAGGTCGAAACAATGACACGTGGCATGTCATACAAGATCGCTCTACTGAACTAGTTTATAATTAGGTCATTGTGGGAGATTTGGCATAACTATTCCTTGGAGAATCCAATCTTGATCAGAATGTGGGGTTAGAAAGAGGACTCAAAGGGATACCTCCTGACAAGATTTCAGATATTCAAGATCCACAGTTACAGAGATACAAAAGATTCAATATCGAGCTCTTACAAAGTGAAAAAAGGTGTGTAGTTTTTATTTAATTTTGCATAATATTGGTTTGAAAAATTAGTTTGAAGGAATTCAAAGGGAATAGTGAAGAACTATTAGCATTAATTAATGCCGCGAAGAAAGAAAACGGAAACACATATTAAGCAACCTGAAATCTCTAGCATGACTCATGAAGAAGAGGAAGAAATGCAACATGATATATCAAAATTACAGGACTAGGTACAACAAATTTCACTCTCACTAAAGGTAAGTGAAGCCAAAATGAATGGCATGGAAGCTAATATGACTGGAATTCAAGTTAATATGGATGGCATGGAAGCTAAGATGAATGGAATGGATGCTACGATGAATGGCATGGATGATAAGATGGAAAAATCGAAGATAAATTTGAATAAGTTGCTACAAGAAATGGTCACTAATGGTGAAAGGTTAGTGAAGGAAACTCATGATGAGAACAAAAGAAATGTTCATCATGATTTCATAGACTCTAATGTTGGATTGAAGAGCCACCATGTTCCAAAAATTGATATAAGGAAGTTTGATGGCAAGGATCTTGGAACATGGATACCGCAGATGGAGCAAGTTTTTGATCTCCATAATGTGCAAAACACACAAAACGTACATATTGTAACTTTATATTTGGAACCAATCAGTTTGTATGGTATTGATGGCTTTGCTCTCATAAGCAAATTGTGACTTGGGCAATTTTTATGGAAGAAATGATAGCACATCATGAGGATACAAAAATCAACACCTTTTTAGCCAATTGATAAATCTCAAACAAAAGAGTTCAACGATGGAGCACATTGAGGACTTCCAAAAATTGAACATAAGGGTAAAAAATATTCTAGAGGAGCATAGGATTGATGTGTTCATAGGGACTTTAAAGGATAATATCCAACATGATTTTCACCTTTGGGAACTTGATTCATTGGAGAAGGCATTCAAGTTAGCAAGAAAAATGGAAAGAAAAATTATGGAAACCAGGAAGCCTACCACTCACCTATAAAGATGGAAGTGGTGTTGCCCCTAGCCTTCCACAACCTACAAGGTTGACACCACAACAATTGGAAGAAAAAAGAGAAAAAGGGCCTTGTTACATTTGTGATAGAAAATACACTAAAAGTCATAAGTGTGCTGAGAAGAAATTATTCTACATAGATTGTGAAGAGGAGGAAGAAAAGGAACAAGAAATGTCAAAAGAAGAGGATATACTCTAGGAACAAACCCTAGATAGAGAAGAAATGAATCCGACCATATCTTGTAATGCATTGGCTGGAATTACAACTCCTCAAACTATCAAGATAGAAGGACATATCAAGAAGAAAAAGGTAATAGTGTTGATTGATTTGGGAAGTACCCATAATTTTATTCATTGTAAGATAGCAAAGGAATTGAATTACTTCCTATATGCAGCACTAGAGAGTCAAGTGATGGTTGCAAGTGGAGGAACCATAAATTTCTCTGGAAAGTATTATAATATCAAGATATCCATGGGAGAATATGTATTGAATAGCCCAATGCTTTCAATTCCAATGGGTGGTGCTGATGTTGTACTAGGAGTCCAATGGCTACAATCCTTGGGTACAATAGCTTTTAATTTTCAAGAAATTTTCATTGAAATTTTGTGCGGAAGGAAAGGAAGTTGAATTAAGGGGTACTACAGGGAAATTGGGAAAGATAATTAGCTCTAATGGTATGAGAAAGCTTCTAAAGAGGGAACAATGAGATGTAATTTCACAATTATGTTCGCTAGAGGTTCCCACATTAAAATCATCTATTCTCCAGATCTCCAAAAAATCTTGGACAATCATTCCAAGGTATTTGATACTACCAAAGGTCTCCCACCTATTTGTGATCATGATTATGCTATTCATTTGATTCCAGGAAGTGTTCCTCTAAACATCAGGCCATACAGATATCCCTATGCCCAAAAGAGTGAAATTGAACGTATGGTTGCAGAAATGCTAGAGGTTGGTATAATTCAACCTAGTCAAATTTCTTTCTCTACTCCAGTAGTATTAGTGCACAAGAAGGATGGATCATGGCGCATGTGCTCAGATTATAGGGAGCTAAACAAGCTCACTATTAAAGATAAATTTCCCATTCCTGTTATTGATGAATTATTGGATGAATTGCATGAATCAATTTACTTCACCAAGTTGGATCTTCGTTCAAGATATCATCAAATCAGAATAAAGACTCAAGACATTCTGAAAACAACATTTAGAACTCATGAGGGTCATTATGAATTTTTGGTCATTCCTTTTGGCCTTACCAATGTACCTTCTACATTTCAAGGTTTGATGAATTCCATTTTCAAACCCTTCCTTAGAAAATTTGTGTTAGTATTCTTTGATGATATACTAATCTATAACAAGTCTAGGAAGGATCATGTTGAACATGCTGACAGGGTGCTACAACTATTGGAGGAAAAACAATTATATGCAAAAAGATCCAAATGTTCCTTTGGAGTACAAGAGGTGGAATATCCGGGTCATATTGTATTAATCAAGGAGTTAAGGTAGACCCTAGCAAAATTAAAGCCATTAAGGAATGGAGAATCCCCACATCCATAAAGCATCTGCAAAGATTTCTCGGGTTGATAGGGTATTATCACAAGTTTGTTAAGAACTATGGAAGAATAGCAGCACCTCTAACAACACTATTGAAGAAAGATGGATTTTCATGGACTCCAGAAGCAACAAAGGCCTTCGAACATCTTAAAGAAGCAATGTGCCAAGCACTTGTCTCAACTACACTAGACTTCACAAAAACCTTTATTGTGGAATGTGATGCTTCAGGAAATGGAATTGGTGTTGTTTTAATGCAAGATGAAAGACCCATTGCTTTTGGAAGTCGTCCAATCAAGGGAAAGTTTTTACACAAAGCTATTTATGAGAAGGAAATGTTGGCAATACTCCATGCACTTAAGAAATGGTGACCCTACCAATGGGAAGACACTTCAAGGTAAAAACAGATCATGATAGCCTTAAATACTTTTTAGAACAAATATTATCCTCTGAACAACAACAAAAGTGGGTCACAAAGATGTTGGGTTATGACTTTGAAATCATCTACAAAAAAGGGAAGCAAAATGTGGTGGCAGATGCACTCTCAAGAAAGGATGAGGATGTGGAAGCATTGTTGTGCGCCATTTCTATTATCCAACTAGATTGGATAAATGAAGCAAGGGAGGAATGGAAGAATGATGAAGAAGTGTGGCCACTTATTCGAAAGTTACGACAAGATTCCAGTACATCTGATACATTTATCTGGCAAAATGATTCGTTATGGTACAAAGATCGCTTATACCTTTGTAAGAATTCCCAACTCAAACAAAAGATTCTTATGGAATTGCACTCAAGATTTTTAAAAACTTACCACAAGGTTAAGAAGGAATTTTTTTGGGATGGCCTTAAATCAGATATTCAAAAGTTCGTGGCGGAATGTTTGATTTGACAACAAAATAAAGTTGAAACAATTAAGACCCCGAGTCTATTACAACCTTTATCCATTCCAAGCCAACGCTGGGAGGAGGTTTCAATGGATTTTATCACAAGTTTACCCAAGTCTAAGGGAAAGAGTGTCATCATGGTGGTAGTTGACAGACTTACCAAGTATGCACACTTTTGTGCATTATCACATCCATTTAAAGCCAGTAAAGTTTCTACTGAATTTATGGAAACAATTCAAAAGCTACATGGAAACCCAAAGATTATTGTAAGTGACAGAGATCCCATTTTCACTGGAAATTTTTGGACATAATTATTTTCTTGTCTTGGTACTCAGTTAGCTCATAGCTCATCTTATCATCCTCAATCTGATGGGCAAATGGAGATAGTAAACAAATGTTTGGAAGGATATCTTCACTGCTTTGTATCTAATAAA